>PNEQ01084299.1:91177-131092 GCA_003012365.1 Medauroidea extradentata | reverse complement strand
TTTTTTATCGTACATTTATAAACCACACATCAGCGTGAAGTGCACAGTCTTGGCTAGAGCATCATGGTAGTATTAATCCATAACAAATCTCAGTTAAATTTATATAGTATGCAAAGTGCAGGATAAATTTTCTGCTAAAATATTAATGATGTTTAATACTAAATAAAAATTAATCTGCTGGTTTTAACCAAATGAAACTATCAGGCTCTGATCTTGACTACATTTAATAGTTATTTATCTTCAAGTTTTACTTAAAGGAAAGAAAATAGTTCTGATTTGTATGAATTATATTAGGGCAGCATTCTCATTAAAATAAATTAAACGAAAGCTATTTCAGTCCCGAAACTTTATTAAATAGGTACTAAACACATACTTGCTACATATACATTATGAATTCCTTACATTACATTGACTTTCATTACATGCCCGAAGCCCTTGAACAGCCTTAAATGTCCCACACGCTGAAAATAATACTCATTAGTCACTGCAATATATTTTGTTAAAATGGACCTTACCAAATTTTTCTGTAGTGGTTACAAAATTTTTTGTAGTCATTGCAAAAATTTATTGGGGACAGCAAAATTTTTTTTTGTGGTCACTACAAAAAAAATACGTAAGGTCCATTTTAACAAAATAATTTGCAGTGACTAATAAGTAGACTATTTTTTTCAGTGCAGGAATATGCCAACGACAAACACTGCATGTCGTTTTCGCGCCCCGCGCATGAAAGGGGACATGGTTGTTGACGCAAGCTAATCTAGTTCTTATCGCCTGCTTGTTTACGTATATCAAACCCGGAGGGGCCGCGGTGGCCGAGGGGTCAGATCATTCGCCTCCTACCAAGGCGATCCGGGTTCGTCGTGCCGGACGATACCGCTGGTCGGCGGGTCTTCTCGTAATTCTCCCGTTTCCCCCGCCTTTTCATTCAGTCGCTGCTTCATACTCACCTCATGTCACCCCTCACCAGCGCTGAAGACCTCGATATTAAGCGCTGAGCAAATATCTCTCACTTACTCAAACCCATCACGTAACGGCTACTGTATAGGGCTGCAATTGATAGCAAACCTTCATTATTTCAATTCTTCAGCTTCTTAACAATATATATATCATGATTTTTATAAATGCAAACATTTGTGTTACAGTCTACGATTTCTTCATAACAACATGTCCAAATCGAGAATTTGCAGTTTTTTTTTAACTTGGAATATCCAAAGTTATAATAAACTCTCATTCAAAAATACAATATTATACAACAAACATAATTTTCATCAGCTAATAAACATCTAATGTCAGCCATTAAGAAGTTTTTGATTGCATTTTAATAAACATGTGAAATTTTGGACCCCACATTGAGAAAAAAGTAATGTTAAATTACCACACTTCTGTTAAAATAGGGACAACAAAGCAGTTTGTTTGTCGGTATCATCTGGACAGTTCCTTCAACAATCTGTTCTGTAGAAGTTACCATCTGGTGTGTAAAAGCAACAAGGCTCTTGGTTTCTTCTACAGAACAGATTGTTGAAGGAACTGTCCAGAGTAGTACCAACAACCAAACTGTGTTGTTGTCCCTGTTTTAACACAAATATGGTACCTGCAAGTACACTCTTTATTTTTCAGTTCAGTATTCTTCAACACATGTAGGTGATAAAATCTTTCATGTTCACATATTGCAATCGTGCAAAGGAAAAAAAAAAGACCGGCTACATGTTTCATTACCACAGACTTCAATCCTTCCACAGCTTGTCACCTTAAACATTGTAATTTAAGAAATAACTTGGTTCAATTTTTCAGTGATTTCAAAACCTAGCATCAAAGGCCTAAGTAAATTAAAAGATTGATTCCTGGGAATATCGTAAAAATTTCTTACTTTACCACATAAACCGCAATTAAGCGGACGAACGAGTTAACGTGTATTATAGGTTTGTTTTTAATCACGAAGCTACAGAAAACGCATTGGAGAACAATGCACGACACGGCGTATCCGTTATCATATCGTAGATGGTAACCACATTCCTGCCAGCTCCATAGCACCCACGAATAAGTTTTTTTTTTTTTTTTTCAGCTGCTACAGCCATTTCAAAACGCTTTGTTAAATATTTTCTAAAACGATCTCTCGAAGTATATTTAGAAGATGCAAATAAGTAAGACAATGTAAATCGGTATCAAAAAAGTCATTATTTTCTGCTATAACTGTACTCAACACTGTTGAACGATTAGACGTTACCTATATGAGATTGCATTGTATTACTTCGTAGCACGTATAAACATTCTGATTAAGGGATTCACAAAATTATAACTTTAAGGACGTTGGACCCGTAAAAGTTCAAAATTTTATATTTGTGTCAAACACTGTTCAACTTTTGCACATCAGATAACATGTCATTTCCCCAAATAAAAAAAAATTAGTTTTAGCATTATGACCTATCAAAGTCACAAAATGGCAGTTGCGCTATAGCCAAAATAATAAAAAATAATCAACTTACAGAAACAAGATAATTCATATTGATTCTTAATGATGTGAGCTACTTCAAGACACGTTTCTGAACACAAAGCGATAACTGTTTGTATTTTAAAAAAATTGATGAAAATTAGTAAATTTTTGCATAACTTTGACTTTTGGCTACTACTGAAATTTTCAAAACTAACTTTTGTCAACCATGTCGTAAAATGCATTGATACACTATCAGTTCCTGTAATTTTGCATTTATTCGTTACTTACTTTTTTTGATTTTGACTACATCGCAATGGCCATTTTGAGACTTTGATGAGTGATTATGCAAAAACTATGGGACCTAATTTTTTTTTTATTTGGGGAAATGACATGTTATCTGAAGTGCAAAAGTTGAACAGTGTTTGGCACAAATATAAAATTTTGAATTTTTACGGGTTCAACGCCCTTAAGCGTTAAATCTCAGGCAGTAGGGCTTAACATAGTTTCCAACATTTCGGTTTAAATCGAAGAATATACAATTCAATATTTGTTGCTTATCAGTTAAGTTTAGCAGTGTACATTGTTTCTTACTTCTATTACAAAATAAGTCACGGTTCCAAGAGACCATTTTTAATTCAACCTGTTACTGCTGACTTTTACACATTACATTCATAAATCAGTACATTCAAGGTAAAGTCACGTAGTTTACCACATATTTAATGTTTTATATGGTAAATAATGTGAAACATTGTTTACACTATCGTATTTATTATTGCATAATTGGTTTTACTCCAAATTGTAAGCCATAGCAATTGAAATATTTCACACAGCCAAAAGTACGAAATTCAAAGGGATCCTCGATCGGCTGAACAATGGTTCTATTTAGGCAATAATATCGCTATTGTGTTTATTGAGTGCATGCTTCTCTTCTGCTAACTTTTTAATACTACATCATATTGTTTAAATTTCTAGTTACATAATTATTTCCCTTATTTTATTAGTGTGTGTGAGTTTGTTTATTATTTTGATGTGTTATTTCACAAAACTACACCATTACTTGTTATGTTAAGTGAATATGATGCTATAAGTATTAAAGGTTTAGCAGTATTAGATACAAAAGATTTTTTCCCAGCTACACTTTCATGTTATATTATTCATTGTTTTTCAGACCCTTCTGATGTTTGGTCTTACGTCCCACAACACACGGTGCCACTGTGCGAAAGCTGTTACACGCGAGTCATTAATATTCAACTCAAATTTGCATATCGTGGGTGATGAGAAGCACCGTTTTCTACGCTGAGAAGGGGAAAAAAATTCAGTCGCAGAAAACTCTAGGAACATTTTCCCTTGTCACTTGAAACCATCCGAAGCAAAAAGGAAACAACTCACGAAAAGTGGTGGCGAATGAGTTAGCATGCAAATAGAGACCGTAAGTCGTTAATTACGTTTGACATCTCTATATATTCCCAAAGCTGCAAGTAGAGAAAAAATATTATAAAGCTTTTAAGCGTGTTTAATAGAAATTGTGTTTTTTAAGGCCGCACTCTATAATTTTGCAGTGGTTACGAAAAAAAATTTTTTTGCAAGTTAATATATGTATCAAAAATTCTTTCTAACAGTTTTAACAATTATATATCATACTTTGTATCTTAGTTTTTCTGTTGCAATACACCAAACGGATGTTCAGAATTTTGCCCCTAAATATCACATATTTTGTTGTCAAAATAAGCAAAAATGAAGCAAAATAAGTTTTGCTACCAAACGGTACATTATTAAAAAAAACTCTCCTGCTAAATTGTGTATCGTATGACTGTACACAGTCTAAAATTTTTTCAAAGCATTTAGTAAAAAAATATTCGAGTTATTCGCAATTGTTTGGAATAAATTAAAGATCATTGCCTTAAAGCAAACAAATCTTCAATGGCATATATTGTTGGGAAATTTCGTTGACGACAGTATATTTTTTAATTATGATTGAGCTAATAAACTTGAAATAATTTACCAGGAGAATTAATGCTGAGTTACTGTAATGACAATATACGTTTGCTACCAATATTATATATCACCTTGCGACAGTACTATTTTGCAGTAGCTCGTTTCTATCAAAATATATCTGGTCTTACAAATTATGTGTTTCGTCACATACGTCCCATGTACATCGACCATTGTTACGAGGTATGAGTTCATATAACGTTTTTATTTGGGCGAGGACATATTTTACGCGGCGCCTACGTCGAGCGGTTTACATGTTACAGACTCAGAAGCGACGAAACTATAAAAATGACCTTGAAGTGCGCATCAAATGCCGCATCACCAAAATGAGACAAGCGCTGAACTACCGTGCATGTTTATCGCCGATTAAATTTTACAGTGTGTCTTAAAATGTGTTCACTTGGCAAAAAGCGTAACTTTTTATTTCTACGACATAGTGTTAGTTTTATAGACTTTACTTGTTACTACATTTTCCACTTGTGAACATTTTTTAGCTCTCATAGTCTTCCCATGGCGGCATGTCAAAAAAGTCAAAAAATGCAAGTTACAGTGAGATATAAATAACAAAAACCAACTAACTTAATAGAATTAAATAATTTACACTGAAATTAGATATTGTTGACCATATGTCAAAATATTTAAAAACACACACTAAAATGCCTTTATATTCTTAACAAATATGAAAATAATGACTGTTTTCTTCATTAATTGCAAGAATTTTTATTTGGTTTGGGTACACAATATAAAAATGTATTTATTTTACGTTAAGTATTCAAATAGATTGGCAATAATTTTTTTATTGAAAATTTTCTCCCAAATTTGTCTAGTAGAATCCTTTTAGAAATGTTATCACGAGAAATAATTTACTTAAGTAGTGTTTCCTTTTAAACGACTCCTATAATTTAATTGGTTATTTGTTATGTTTTACTCTTCTTTAACATAAACATTACCAAGTTAAAAAAGTGGATAATATTCCCCAATTTCAAAAGTTAACATCTAAGGCTACAGTTTTTATCAGTGTTAAGTGGCTCTATAGACGGTATTAAAAAGTATTTACTTTCACGAAAACAGTACACGGTAGCAATGCGTTTAGCAAGTTGAGATGTTCATTTTCACTGGTGTTCCTGCTGAGGCAATTCATAAAATCATTTATATGAAGAAGAGAGAATGAATTACACGTGCAGTAATTTTTACACTAACTTTCAGTACAATATTAAATATTTTATCTAATATTGTTGCTTAGCAACTTGTAGAAGTATATAACTGTAAGACATTTAAGTTGCCCATTTAAATTATGGTTGATGATCTTAAAAAAAGCATATATTAAAGTAGTAGAGGCAAAAGTACTTCGCGAATTCAAATGGTAGCAACCTAGTCTTCTCAGTCGTGTACACTCACTGGTCACAATCGTTTATCCATTAGCTAGAGACCTAAAGAATTAGGGTTTTCTTTTAACACAGACTAGATTTAAACAAACTATGAGTTGAAATCATTTGCGTAGTTGGTTCTTTGACTTATTTGACACCTACTAGAGCACGTTGGGTCAATAACAGAAAAGCAACTAATTGTAGACCAATCATGTGATATGACTGTGCCTGCGAACAGCCAATAAGCGGCTGCTGTCTGCTTAAGTACACAGATATTCTTGGAGACTAGTCTAAAGCTCAGTGAAACCTCGAATTTTTCCCGTCTCTACCAATTGCTTCTAACTGTACAAGCGGGTACCACGTGGTTTCTCCATGAGTTATGTCCTTATAAAGGTGTGTCCAATTAGACGACCAATCACAGAAGGTAAGGTAAGGGAACTTCACATCTCGTTGACAGCGAGGTCATTATATAGGGCGACGCATAGCTTACTACAGCGACAGGAACTGGGAGGGGAGTCGGCCATGGCCGTAGTCAAAGAACCTTCCCAGCGTTCGCCTGAAGTGACTTCGGGAAACCATAGAAAACTGACATCAGTTTGGCAGGAGCCGGAGATCGAACCCGGGTCCTCTCGAATGCGAGTCCAACTTCTTACCGTTGCACCACCTCACTCGGTTCCAATCACAGAAATGACAGTTAAATATACGTTGTGACGTTCAACCTGACCAAGAACAAATACACCATACATATGCCTCTCTATAGTAGCCATGTTTATATAAACTCCTCAGTGAACAATAACAATTTCTGCTGAGACACAACATAAGCGCTGTCTCAACATTCAGGTTTCAACGATATCACACAAATTCAAATAAATGTAATATTTGTTCATGTTCAAGTGATACGAACTTTAGTGCCTTTTTTGTGTTGTAGTTGGATTACATTTTAGAATTATTTGTGTTGCACCTGTGTGGTAGTGGCTACGTTAAAAATGATATGGTCTGCTTAAGTGGATCGTGGAATTGCTGGGCGTGCAACTGTACTGGGTTGACAATTTAAAAAAAAACACATAAAAAGTCTCTCTTCAGTTTTGCAACCAAAATTTATTAATGAACAACACATTAGTTAACCTGAACTTAACATTCTAATTAGTAGTATAGAGACTTTCCTTTGTAAGTGTTTTAGTGAAAATCTAATTTATACAATTTATCACTCGAAGCAACAACATAAACAATAAATTGCCCTCGTGGTTTGTGAGAATTTTCGTTGCAACTAAAACGTGATTACGTACACATCCGAGCTTGTGCATGTGTATTACAAAGGCATCAGAGCAAGGTGTACGTGTAACAAGTGGGGTTGTTTACAAAGAAATTAGAGCATGGTGTGTGTGTGTGTTAGATGATGTTTTCAGAGACAAATGCACTGTGTGGGACAGATGGTGTTTACGAAGATATTATAGAACGTTAATATGTGTGTGGCTGATGGGCTTCTTTACAGGCACAACAAAGCATGTGTGTGGCGTACAGTGTAATCTGAGACATCAGAACATGATGTATATATAGATGGTGTTTACAGAGACATTAGAGCATGTTGTGTGACAGAAGGTGTTTACAGATACATCAGAGCATGATGTATGCAGTAGATGATGTTTACAGATACATCAGGGCATGATGTGTGCAGCAGATGGTGTTTACAGATACATCAGAGCATGATGTGTGTGACAGATGGTGTTTACAGATACATCAGAGCATGATGTGTGTGACAGATGGTGCTTACAGAGACATCAAAGCATGATGTGTGTGGTAGATGGTGTTTACAGATACATCATAGTATGATGTGTGTGACAGATGGTGCTTACAGAGACATCAGAGCATGATGTGTGTGGCAGATGGTGTTTACAGAAACATCAGAGTATGATGTGTGTGACAGATGATGCTTACAGAGACATCAGAGCATGATGTGTGTGGCAGATGGTGTTTACAGATGCATCAGAGTATGATGTGTGTGACAGATGGTGCCTACAGAGACATCAGAGCATGATGTGTGTGGCAGATATATGGTGTTTACAGATACATCAGAGTATGATGTGTGTGACAGATGGTGCTTACAGAGACATCAGAGTATGATGTGTGAAAGATGGTGTTTTCAGAGACATTAGAGCATTGCGTGTAGCAGATGGTGTTTACAGAGACATCAGAGCATGATGTGTGTGGCAGATGGTGTTTACAGAGACATCAGAGCATGATGTGTGTGGCAGATGGTGTTTACAGATACATCAGAGCATGATGTATGTGGTAGTTGTAATGGTCTGCAGAGACATGAGAGCGTGTTGTGTGTGTTGTAGGTTACACAGCAGGCCTGAAGAACGTGAGAGTGTCTGTACCCCCGGCAGTGCTGAGAGGCGACACGGCGGTGTTACTGTGCCTCTTCGACCTAGAGGGAGACCCTCTTTACTCTGTCAAGTGGTACAAGGGCCGCTGGGAGTTCTACCGCTACGCACCTCGCGAGGATCCTTCCATCAAGATATTCCCCATACACGGCCTCAACGTCGAGGTAAGCACCTCCTCAACCTCTTCTTACTCATTAATTCCGGTTTAAACTTTACACTCATGTGAGTTGGTTAAGGTTGGAAACATTTTATAATGTTGTAAAAGTAATCCAATTAGTATAATAGTCCCTTGTCTAATCCGCTGAGAGGTGTACAGAGCTTCGGACGACACAAGCTCATTCGGAAAATACTCGCCGTACGTGAGTGTTGTCCTCTTATGAATAACAGTCAAAGAACGTTAGGCACACGCATATCTCCTTAAGGTCCTATATTATACCTAAAAGCTTAAATTCTGGCAGCAGAAATTTGTGGAAATTTAAATATTTTGCTAGCTGTTTTAAGCATAGTATTCTTACTTCAGAAAATAAAAAAAAGTTTCTGTAGGAGGATACAACATACCTATATCTCAAATATTACGTCATAAAATTACAGGGTGACCACTGAATGTCTCATAGAGGTGAGTTGTCATCAAGATGACTGCACTTCAGTTCATTGAACTTGCTACAGAGAAGTTGAGGCGTGATCTGCGTACTGTGTCACCGGTAGCTCTCGCACTTCTTGGATTCTAACACCCCAAACATGTTCACCCTGGTTGGTTTCAGTTTAGTTGTATTACAAACAAGTGCTCACATGTAACCCGTATACACGGTGGTTGCACATACTCTAATAAGGAAATGCTAATTGATATCCAGCGTTTTTTCAGCGAAACGAGGCTCATACGAAAAATAAATACAGGTTGTTTCAAAAATATTGTGACTGAAGAAACACTCTGTGGTACGTATATTATATGGACGTGTCAGCAATTCAGTTACCATTTTTTTAAACACGCTGTGTGTATATATATATATATATATATATATATATATATATATATATATATATATATATATATATATATATATATATATATATATATATATATATATATATATATATATATATATATATATATATATATATATATATATATCAGCAACGGATCTAGGCTTTCCTTTGCCCGGGGAGAATTGTGATTCTCTCCACCACCATCCTTTCCCACACCTTTTTTTCTATCTGTCCAATCAACCCAACAGTAATGTGTATCTTGCATACGTTGTTTTGCGCTTGCGTAAGTAACAGTATAAAATTTTACTAGAAATACATAAAACCTGTACTTACTAGCTACCATTAACAGGGTTTTAAGTGCGCATTATAATTATAAATACTGCATTTATATCATTATATGGTATTCAAGGTTAATAAAAATACAAAACTAGTAGAAGTCTAAATATTGGTAGATGTATATTTTTTTACAATAATTTACATTTCATTCCCAAGAAAAAAATTTTGGTACCACCAGTGTCCCCTCTAACCCGACGCCTGGTGCAGTCTGCAACTCCTACCCCTCTAACTTATATCCGCTAAGATATATATATATATATATATATATATATATATATATATATATATATATATACAGTGTTCATGAAGAGGCTACGTATCTCCTGTAGAATTGTATACTCATAATATGTATAAATAAACTTATTTATTTTCGTTCCACAATTTTGCATAGGAAATAAAATAATTTAGCTCAATTCATTTAAATACTTTGACAGTGTGCAATTAAACAAGCTTTTATTTATTTATTTATTTGATTTAGTAATGTACAAAGCAGATGGCCTTATAGAATATCACTGAATGTTTGTTCAGCATGTATAGTAGTAACTTTTCTTGCCGAGTCTTGTACCTGTAAAGGAATTTAAGGTTAACTGTTTACATTTTTGCAAAGTTTCAAATTCAAAACAAAATAGTGAGGGTTGCACTATTTAGCTACTGCCCGGAACCAAGATTGTGATATCTTCGTTCTCGATCAACGTTTGGTCGTATCCTAGTTCTGCTAAATGTGTTGCGCCAAACTAATCGATGGAGTTCCAATCGTGGATCCTCTGATCTTGGTTCCATTTTGATACATCTATTGTTTGATTGAAAGACGCGTGCCTCTATTGGTTGTCTTTATGTCAGACGGAATAATACTTTTTCTTAGGAAGTTTGTGGAATATGCGCTGGCTGTTGTGTGTGGTGTGTCGTCAATACCGTAGGCCAAACAACGCAACTTTTAAAATATGCCACTAGCAGTAATAGCAGTTTTATTTATTTACAACAATTATTTGTTTCTTGATTGCATTAAGTGTTTTTCACAACATATTGTGTAATTTTTAAGAATTTATAATTTATTTAAGGATTACTGCTATAGATGTAATTTATACTTAAACGTTTTCACTTCTTAATAATAAAACGTATGGCGAATGCAGTTACACACTTCTTTCTCGGAAAACAATATCGTTGTATTGCCACTGAAACGTGTTTTAAATTAATAAAAGCTGATAGCAATATTTTTAGACTACTGTTTATTATATGCGTATTGGGAAATTTTGGCTTATTTATTTGAACGTATGTTCATGGTTTTTCATACTACGCCGTATATACAATATGTTGCTGCAGTCTTGCTTACACATTTTGACATCTACAAGGACACAATTTTAAGCTCACCGTAAGAAATAAATTGGATACGCTACACGTATGGTAGGCGTACTGGTGTTATGATTGTTTTGTCTGCGAAGTTACAATAACAAGAGCCACGATTTTGTCGCGAAAAGATTTTTGCAACATTTTGTTTCAGTGTCTCGCGTGCCCCTCGGTAGCTCTGCTTCACGACTATTGGCAGCGTGTCTTTGTTCAGACACGCCCCTCATTTGACTGCACCAATAACAATGAGGCTATTGTGACGTAATACGTCTGTGATTTGTCAGTAGAACCTCAAGACGTGTGACAGTTAAAACGTCCAATCACTGACCAAGTGACCATGAAACACAGTTGCGGATGTCAACATAAGGCATGGCAATTAAATGTTGCAAAAATCTATTCGCCATAAAATCGTGGCCCTAACAATAACACATTAAAATAAATCATAAGAAAATTGACGTGAAACACGAAACTGTTAAAAAATAACTACTGATTCATATTTTATAATATGGACTGGACTAAAACTTCGTACCTCAAAACATTTCAAGAAACACTTTTCACACAAATGTTTCTTACAATACATAATTTTTTATTGGATCCAATTACTTTACTACAAATATAATTATATGGTAATTATTTTACACTTCACTGAAATCACTATTCCTGCCAGATAATGAATATACATACGCGATCGTTTAACTTTACACGACCGGACTCGGCGGTACGTATTGAAGTGAGTTTTGATGGTAGTTCAAGGCGTGCAACACGTATGTTCCAGATTCAGTTCGTAATTGATCCCGAGATCATACATGAACCGCAAATGTTCAACCAGCACGTACAGAATTTGAACCTATCAAATGCAGATTAACGGGCTCAAAAGAAGAGAACATTTAATTAATATGCTCATTCCATCTTGTGCGTGGTAGACGTCTCCATTACACTATTACGCTTTACAGTTGCACATCGATAAATCCAGAGCATCATTTATACGATTTAGCTAATGAGAATCACGTACCACAAAACCGTGGTTGAATAGATGCTGCCAACTGACCAAATCAAAGTTACATTTCTAGGAAAATAATAGCTTGATAAATAAAAAATTGAATGTTGAATAGCAATGTAAACAAAAATATCACTGTGTCGCATGTTAATACACCGAACTGAAATTCAATAAATCTCAAATTAGAACAAAATTATTCCAAATACTGGACCAACTGAGAAAAAAATCCATTAGTATGAAACCATAACTCCACGTGAATTTTATGGTCCTATAGTGGAGAAGTTAATTTAGTCAGAAGCGTAACCGGTTGCATCAAAGTAATTTAGTAAACTTAATTCCTAATATTTTAGAAATCCCTATCGTTCCGTAATCGTTTAATGTGCTTACTTTATGTTTCATATTTTATAGATAGTAAGGTATTACACATTTTGTATGAAAAATTATTAGCGTATAGATTATATATATTTATATTATTAACTTTTACAAAATTAATAAAAATTTTATATTTTAAAAATATTTAAAAATAATACCCTACAATGCTGTTTAACATCGGAGCGTGTCAAACTGAATATTTTAGGAAAGCAACTTAAGCTTAACCTTTAAAAATGGTAGAAATTTAATTTAGTTAAGTCAAATACACAAGTTCTGGCTCTGGTATAGGTCAGAACGTACAAATAACAGGTGATTAAATTGGTATATTAAAAGTAGGTGTGTTTAGTCACGTATCAATAGTTGGATAGTTATTCGATATCGTCCCTCGAAATTCTGTGGGTTTTCTTAAATTGCAACACATGAATGTTTATTTCCTTAAAACAGGTCCGGGTAGATTTCCTTTTCCTTCATCTTGTATGTCTCCTTCTCCTACCCTTGTTTATATCTTTCCCTTCGTCTTGTCCATCTCTTCCCCTTACCCTTGGTTATATCTAGCATCTTCTCATGTCCATCTCTTCCTCTTACCCTTGTTTATCTCTTTCCCTTCCTCTTGTTTATTTCTTCCCCTTACCCTTGATTATTTCTTCCCCTTTCCGTTGCCCATCTCTTCCCTTACCCTTGTTTATATTTTTCCCTTCATCCTGTTCATATATTTTCCTTACCCTTGTTTATCAATTTCCTTTACCATTTTCATATCTTCCCCTTACCCTTGCTTAACTTTCCCTTCCCCTTGTTTACCTCTTCCCCTTTTCCTTGTCCATCTCTTTCCCTTCCCCTTGTTTATAATTTCCTCTTATCCTTGTTTATCTCTTTCCCTTCTCCTGGTCCATCTCTTCTCCTTTCCCTTGTCATTATCTTCCCCTTGCCCTTTTTTAACTCTTTCTGTTCCCCTTGTCCATCTCTTCCCGTTACCCTTGTTTATCTTTTTCCCTTCCCCTTGTTCACATCTTCCCCTTACCCTTGTTTATCTCATTTTCTTCCCCTTATTTATTTCTTTCACTTCCCCTTGTCCATTTCTTCCCCTTACCCTTGGTTATCTCTTTCCTTTCCCCTTATTCGTCTCCTCCCGTTACCTATGTTTATCTCTTCCTGCAGTACTGTTTGAGAGCATGTTAAATATTAAAAAATATAATTATTAAATTCATTTTTTTCAAGTACCAGTAGGCCTACTATTTATCCCAAATCGATATTTCCAGTTGTGATTAATTATTTTGTGTTTTAATCACAGCGGAAAAAACTAAATTTTATTTTAAATATGCTCGTTACAAAACTTTTGTCACTATAGTTTTTCTCAGCATTTACAATGCTCAATATAACTTTACTCTTGGGAAAATATGATATAACTCATCTCTTGTGCGAAGATTACACATCGTTTTAGTCTACAGCAACACATACAAAGAAAACAAACAAGAAGCAAAACATGGCCCCATAACCATTTCTTTGAATGTTTTATGCAGTGTGACTTAAGGATTTTAGTGGACATACCCAATAAATTATGCATCATGTCGTCCTCGGACTAAAATATGCATACCGCGTTCATAGCGAACAATGATAACTACTTAGGATAATACTAATAATCGGATTAAATGCTTTTCGGTGAAATTATGAACAAACGCCATTATTGTAATATGCTGTTCTCAAACTGAAACAGGCATACCAAGTCAATACCGTCAATTGATCATTTCTTTGAATGTTTATGCAATGGGTTAAAACGATCCAAAGAAATATCCAATATCCGAAATAGCTCCGGTATGCATGTTTAAGTCCAAGGACAACGTATTGCAACAATATCTTATGTCCATGATTTCACAAAAAGTAACCCGCATAATACACGACTGTTATTAGTACTGAAAGGGATGCTCGTACTACATGAAAAAAATATCGTTTTACGCATAGTTCCGTTCGCCTTTCCACCTTTCCCTCGTGACTGCTTAGTTACGGTTAGTAAAAGGATAGGTAAAAATGAAAAAAAAAAAAATGTCCGCTGAAAGGGTTTTGTTGCGTTAATAAAGAATAACAACATTTATTATGTGGAGTTGCAAACTATCGCATCTGCGCTGAGGAGTCTTCTTTTAGGCTTTCAATTTACACGAGGTTCTGTGGAATAAGTGTTAAAAACTATTTATATTTGTATTTATGAAAGGGGTTGGGACTGTATAGGGACAATCAAAAACCATTATTAGTTTCACTGTTGTTCTGCATAATATGCTGTTGTATTTTAGTTCATCGTAACTTATTTTTTAATTTTTACTTTTTTACATTAGAGAGATGAGGTATTAAGATTTTTTTAAGTGTATTTTTAATTACGAGACTGAATTTCTGCTGAAGTTTAAATTAATTTCAAAATGCATTTTATACGCAAGGCTCGATACGTTTCTGAGTTACGGTATGTAATAAATACCTGGTTGTAAGTATTTTAGATTAAAAGATACATTGCTGTGGGTCTGGCTTCTTGGGCAGCTTCCGTTCCGCATTGTTTCAAGAAGAGAATATTTGAGACCTTATAGCTTGATAAATATAAGCACTTATCAATACCTACGAGAGGAAAGAATAGTTATTAAATTTTTTAAATTTTTATGTTCAGTTTTAGCTTTTTTTTTAAATACAAATAATTTTTATTCTTTATTTTTATGAGCATGACATTGTAGCCTGCAATGTCTTTATCCACTGTGATTTTTTTAGTGTGGTATATCAGTTGGTTTTAGTGTAGTCGTTAAAACGGAAACATGCAAAATATGACTTTAACAATCCATTACGCGAAAACTATTAGAGATAAAAAAAAATTCATAAGAGCCAAATTTAGTCACATTTTTTGTCTAACATAAGAATAAAATATCTGGTACAAATAAAAATATAAATATTGGCGATGAAAATTGCGGTAGACCGCGCCCTTAACTTGCTTTTATGAGACATTATAGGCGACACTATTTACTTACGACGTAATATTAAAGATAAACGCGTGTTCTGCCCGTCTCTACCTTTTTAATATTCCGAGCTAATATGCGTAATAGGAGAGCAAAAAAAATATTTTTCTCGGCATTTTCGACTACAGCGAAATGTAGTTGAAATATTTGTGGGAGGACCAGGAAAGGGAATGCAAATACGAATGTTCTTTTAATGTTATTACTAAGCAAAATATGACTCGCGTGCGTTGAGTTTTTCTCGAATAAACGTTTATCTGCCGAAGCTTCTTACGTTCTTGAGAGTATATTATTATTTAGTTCGTAATAACTAAATAACCTGGGTTCCCACGAGGTATGTTCAGTATACGACAAATTTTAAAATTTCCCAGAGTTTCTTTGCGGGATAATTAGTTAAATTATACCGTTAGTTGTTATATTTTTGCCTAGTCTAATATATCCTATAATTCCATCCTTCTTAATTAGTTTCAGAAACGTTCATATATTAATATTCTGTATTTCAACCACGATTTGTATTGCTATGCCTAAATATAATACTATCAGGAATAATGTATATTCTAGATGGTAATATTCTTGCTTATTGTAATTAATTTTTTTCTTCTTCTCACATATTCTTTTCTCAGTGAGTTATTAATGTTCTGTTGTCTTTGATTTTTTGTCAGTGGTTAAGTGTAAAACAAGACGGTTACACCTTAACTTCGCCACTGTAAAAATATGTCGCAAATATGTAAACAATATTAACATTCTCCATTCTAACTCGCCTTGTAAAATGTCAAAAATTCATACATATTTACTAGCCGATAATTTTGTGTTTTTTCTGTAGTCACAGACACTGCCTTCTGAATTTTACTATCACTAAATATATCATAACTAGAGATGATGATTTATCGCGGGAAAACTTGACTGATTGCTGGGTTTCAACGTACGTTCAGCTTACCAGAAAATAACTGGTTGTAGTTTGTACGTAGAGTTGTTACCCTATTTGACTGAGCTACCTGCTATTGTAATATTTGAGGTCTGTTATTGGCCTACAGACAGCACGTTCTGTCAGACGTATGTCAGCCAATAATACACGTTGCAAAAAACTGCAAAGTTTTCAATGGTATGTTGACACATTTTCGCGATATAATATATCTCTAATCATTACACACATGCACCATCCTGTCAGCATCGATTGGCTGTTGTCTTCTGACGCTACATATTTGTTGTAGTAGTTATCACTGCTCTTACCAGATTATTGGGCCATTCTCTCATTTCTAAGAACAAGAACTGTAATGTGGATATCGGAAAGATAACAGAAGAATGTTTCTGACTTAGTCACCATCTGATACGATCGGAAACGTATACCTCAAAGTACATTAATCGACAGAAATCAGATTCTATTTGCCGTTTTATATTCAAAATAAAATGCATTTCAAAATAAAATTTAACGAACCACTGGTTCTAAAGAATCAACCGTAGCTATAATGTAGAACTTTGGGATGTTTTTTTCTTTCCATAAGTCGGTCCGTTAAAAGTTAAAAGTGTTGTCAACATATTAGGCTAGAAAATCTACCGCCATATGTTAATCATGATTTATATATATTTTTTATATCCACTGGGAGTCGTAACTGGTATGTTGTACTTAAAATATCGTAATAAGTAAATTAAACGAGCAGTATACAAAGTCTTCGTGAAAACTTAAATTAAATCCAAGATGTGGTGGATATTCTCACCTTAACAGACGGAGAGACTTAATAACTGTGCGCACCGGTTAACTATCGGTTACTTGATTGATTGACTCGCAAGTAATGGACGTTTGAGTAATGGATGGACGAAACTGCCGAAATGACAACCTTGAACATTATTCTAGCAATAACCTGTATAGTATTATAAGTTTTGCGGAGTGTTTCTTTGGGAATACACCTCATTGTGATGTTCTGTTAAATGTCAGCGATGATTGAGAGATATTACCCAAGACATTTTTCCCAGACACGTAAATATTGCTCCCTAGTGCAAGTATGGAGAGTGATATCACGTGCATTGGTCACGTTACCGTCAACCATGGTTACTTTGTGAAGGCTGGGGGTGGATTATTAAATATATGGTTTATACAATTTAAATAGTTGTTTATTTCTTACTCAAATATCCTAAAATAAATAGCAATTTTGACTGACATAAAGTCACCTCTACTGTCTCACAGAAGACCCGGTTTACGGTATCTAAATGTCTGAGGAAATGTATTTCTGTTATTTTATTGCTAACCGCTCGATATATGCGCTTCGAATAGTCAGTTGAATTATAGTCACTCTGTCATATCTGAAATTTTATTTAAGTTAAAGAATCATATTTTCGTTGTAATTACCAGAATATAGGTTAATCATCTGCTAGATAACATATGACTTGTATATCTTGACAGGTATCATTGGTTTTCAATTAAGACGTTATATGAGTGTGTTTTGCTAGAAATGCATAAACAGGTTTTAAATATTCCTACTTATTACCAGTGGTTAAATTCTGTGCGTTATTAACACGATACGACATAATTACGTAAGCAAGGTGATGGAAAGGTATTTTTAAAGAGAATGTCATGCTGTGTTTTGTAACGTAGCCTCATGCCTAGAGATGATGGTATATCGCGAAAAAATTTTATGTGAACATAGCCTTGAAAACACTGACATAACGTGGATGTCTGCAGACCAATAACATACACTGAATATTACAACAGCGGGATTATTATTGGCTCAGTCAAATAGGACAACAGTTCCACGTACAAGCGAAAGCCAGTCATCTTTTCATAAGCTGGACGTACGTTGAAGCCTAGCAAATAGTCAAGTTTTCCCGCGATAAACCATCATCTCTACCCATACCGTTATTTCATGAACACCGGCGTTATACATTGTTGGTAAAAGACTGAGCCGAAGTAAATATTTATTATTGCTCAACAGGGTCTCGGGCTGAAAGACAAAACTATGTGAGGATTTTTCTGCAGAACGTTCTAGAGAATAATTACATGATTTCATTTAAAGTGAGGTAATTTTCAAAAACTCAATACGGAAGGCTTAGATAAATTATCGTAGACGCATGTTACGTAGCAGTTTGAAACCAATGAACATGCTGAAGAAGTTCGCAACAAATTTAAACCAGGATACAGGTTTTTGCTGATTACCAGAGTCCAATATGATTTTAAAAAAGTGTCAATGACTACTATATTATAAGCCTAACTCCCCTTCGCAAAACTATATAAATAAAATTGTTAACTCTCATCTCTGTGACATGTTCACAGTTGCTCACATGACAATGTGGAAAACGACCAGCAGGACTTTTCGTTCTGTATAATTGCGGACCTCCCACAAAAAGTTAGGACATGTTTCTTGTCTTGATTTTGTTCGCTACGTTACACAGGAAATCCTCACATGAGATTAAGATCTTCATCTCGCACGAGCTTGTAATGCATCTATCGTGTAAGAAGTGTTTTATGGATATAATGTATGTAGGCACGTATTTTGAATACGTGACGCCAGCGGCCAATAAAACTCGTGATGCCCATCACTCCATCATTGTACGTTTTTAGTTTTTGTAGACTCATTCAATAAGAGTATACTATATATATATATATATATATTAAGTTTTATGGTAATAATATATAATAAATAACATAAAAATACTAAAAGATTTTTCAGTATGATAAGCCGGAGAAGATAAAAGACAACAAAAAATAACCGCAAATTAGAGGTTTTATTATTTTTATTTTTACTCTAACCTATTTTATAACTTCGGTTTAAACATATAGCCTCATTTAGACTGTTGTGTTTTCTGTAACTTATTCTTTGTTCGTTTGTATGAGATTTATTTGCATTGTTACACTAACTTGAAAATTAATTTTTGTGTCGTAGACTTTTCTATTTGGCAGTTGACTTTCCTCAGGATTTCTGTTTAAGTTTTGCGGTACCGGTAATTCTTTATTTTTCGTCTAATAGATTTATTTTTGTTTTATATTTAGTATAATTTTTTAGAGTTTGGGTTTTGTGAGAGTTTTCTATACATTGTGATCAACCAGGCTGAGTGAAAAGGTATTATACATGTTCATCACTACAATGGTAGGTCTGCACTAATGATATGTTAACAATTTTGTTTAATCTAAACATTTACAGTTCTGTATATGTCCTTGACTTTAAGGGCTCTGTCAGACGGAGCGACTTGGTTGCATAGCCACTTGGCTCGCGACATTGTGTGGCCACAGATACGTGTTTAGTATAAAATGAACACTGAAGAAGTAGCAGCAATCGCGTATTTGGTGTGTGTGAAGAAAAATAATAAGAGGAGAAGAAGATTCTGGATAGGACTACATCCTGCTATCCAGGAGAAAACATAGACTACTTTATTTTATACATTTTATCCCAAGTCTTAGAGACCATGCAGTAAAATGTTACAATTTTTTGTAAAATGTCTATCACGTCATTTGATGAACTGCTAGGTGTTATAACAGAACACCTAACTCGGAAGGAGACTGTTATTAGAGCAGCTATTCCACCTGAAAAAATAATTAGTCATTACTTTTGAGTAAGTACAAATTTATTTGCCGTGTTATTTACAGCTTTGGCAATATAAACAAAAGATTTATAAAACAGAACATTAAAAGTAACACATCATGCATGTACTTTGTTCCCACTCGAACCAGTAACTTTCAATAATTAACTCAATTATCTTATGTTATAATATGAAATGTGGTACTTACTTCGTTCACATTTTAAACACTAAGTAACATACACCATACACCATTAAACAATACAACTGACGTAAGGTCATAATGTCTGTTATTCACAGAAAAGGTCTATGTTGGAGACATTGCTAGCTGTGGCGTTGGACGAGTATGAGGATTGTGAATGGTAGTCCGTAAATGTGGTTTGGCTGCAGCTGATACTTGAGATGGTTGTAATAATTGCCAGTATTGATACATTTAAGAAAAGAGATAGATACAAGGATAGATGATAAGAGGTAGTGGAAAAACGTGGTTAAAATTGACTGAATGCTTAGGTTTCAGCGCACTGTGTACTTGTCTTGCAATCTCGTCAGCCGTCAGCAAGTTCCCATTACATTAAGCTTATTAGTAGAGACCTGAAAAAATTCGCATATTTATTTAACAACAAGCTAGATTCCACCACGATATACGTGCATACATACTAATAATTTGATTGGAGCACGGTTCGTTAGACATACATTTTGACCCTACAGCCGATAACAAACCCACATAATTTTAACTGACTAACATTTATGAAAGGGTTGAGATTGTAAATGACCGTACACTGTGATACCTACCAATAAAGTATTTATAACTAACTGATTATGGAAAGTTACTTGAAATGTCACGGAACTAGCACACGTTTTGGTATTTACTTACACAGTTTATTAAGCCTGCGGTTCAGCTACTTTCAATACAGCACAAAAAAGTAGCATCCAAACATGTCAAGCAAACACATGCGTGTTGTAAAGCCAAAGGAAAGTGGTTCACTATACTTTAAAAAACAAGAAGTATTTTTAGCAGTTTTACTAGCTATTTGTAAATCAGATTACTTGTTTAGTAACATTTATATGGGGTCTTATGGAAAGTCTTGTGATTCTTCTGTCTTCTAGCAAACACCGCTATATGAACGACTGCTTAACAATACATTACACATTCCTGCTCCTTCTTACATAACAGAAACAGTCTATGTGAATGTATCATTCGTGTTCGTAGGTGACGAAGCTTTTGCTCTGACAGAAAATGTACTTACACCTTATGGTGAAAAACATCTCGCAGAAAAGAAGAAAATCTTTAATTGCCGTCCGTCTAGGGTCCGACGGTTCATTGAATGTGCTTACGAGACACATCCAGCAAGGGTAAACATACTGCTTTGGAAATGCGAGAATTTTTCGCAAGTTACTTTTTGAGCAACAAGGGGGAACATCCACGGCAGTACAATATGACACACAGGACATGAAACTTACCAAGAGATTCTCTTTTGGCCATATAACAGGGCTTCTTTCTTAAAAATTTTACCTGCATGTGACAAACAACAGTGCAAGTGTTTGTAACTGTTTAATATTTGTGGATAAAAGTAACAGGTTTAACATTACGTTGATTAACTTACCTTTCTGATAAGTTTGAGATAAAAATTAACTATAAATATTCGTCGGTACCAATACTATTGTTTTTTTCAATTTATTCAGTACTATTTTACACAATTCAGCACAAAAACACAGTATAAATATGCTTTGTAATCATGTAAATAATATTTGCAATATAGCACAATTTATTGCATCACTCACTTACCGAACTCATTTTTCTCAGATTTTGATGCATCTTCTTCGTCTATGAACAGTATCACCAACTCTTCCCATACCTGTTTTTTTTTTTTTTCATATATCGACTTCGATATAAAAATAATAGTCAAATTCCAAATTGTTGGATTCTTTTCTATCTCGTAAATGAATCTTTTCACATCAAGTTCTTGATCTTCCATGGCAAAGTGGCTGCAAAGACGCTCTCACGTGTGACTGCACTGATTTAATACCATGTAGTGACTGGAGTCGCGCTACTCGAGTGTCGCTCGCCGAGTCGCTGAGGGTCGACCATGTCGCGCCACTAGTCAAGTGGCGCGACACCGTCTGTACACAGCTACCCAATACTATGTACGACCGTGTGACAGAGCTCTAACATTCAGACAGTTTACATATGTGGGTACAAAACTAATATTTGAAATTAAATAAAGAAGAACATTTGTAATCAACATTTAGTAGTTTCATTAATGATTTCCATAACTAGATGGATACATCAAAATTCAATTTAACTCATCACATAACTTCTTCAAGCACTATGCTTCTAAAGCAAGAAAAAATACTTCTTGGAATGATCTTCATTTTTATGATGCGTGTAAACTTCTAGAAAAATAGACTCGTAGTAGAATTGAGAAAAAGCCTACCTCCACGAAATCGTTAACATCTCATATGAAACGTTTAGCAGACTTTGAAAGTCATCAACAAACCTCACGAAAACTAGAAAATACTGTATTTTCTCGAGGACAAAATTTTTGCAAGGTATTTTTACCGAATTACAGGAGATATTTTGCTTTCAGAACGAATTATTTAGAGTACTAATTGATTCAGAAAACTGAGAGAGTTAATCCAACAAACTTAGTCACGTGACCAGAGAGTGGCAGGATGATAATGGAACGACTCTAAGCAATTCAGGGTTTTGAATCAGCAGGAACTTAGAATATACTAACATATTTATACATCTGTTAAATATTAAAATAAATGATGATCATGTCAGAATACAACAATTAAACGTACATTAAAATAGTTTTGTATTTATAACTAAGATACAAATTAAATAAATTCGTCAACTAATAATTAAATACACATTTCTAATCTCTACAACGTTACTTTTCACACAACTCTTATGCGATGATTTGTACTTTGCAAATACATAGTTTCACTTCAGCGTTGTTGTGGTTATGTTGTGTGCTAACATCTACTTATCGCGACTTTTCATGCGCACCCCGGACTCGAGCAAAGTTATAGCTCGGAGTTGATCGAGTTGACAATCGAATTAACTCGCTACCCTTTATAAACGCGAAGAAACTTCAGTCGGTTCTCTCACCAGTTCAAGTAATTTAGTAAAATAGGAACGTTTGTCGATTTATGGGTTAATATAAATTATAAATGTGTGCCATACATCCACATACACTTTTTAATTAATATTTACTAGGACGTCCATAAATAAAAGGAACTACGAAAACATCCGTTTTCGACTTTATTAACTGCGACCAATTAAGCATTAGAGATAGAGAGAGAACTTAAACTGTATATACGCACGCATTTCGTTCTTCAAATTTTCTTCACAAGCAAACATATCTAACGTCCGCAGAGAAGTTTAAAAATAAAATAATATCTACCAAAGTTCTGTAAACTGTTTGATTACTGGAAAGGCAGCGACATAAACTGTGGGACACAAACATTTCAGGCCAGTTCAGTGTCTTACATACATATTCGTGTTATGTCGCAGATTGTTATATACAGGATGTACAGAAACGGCTGCATAATGAGCGCACCAAGCGAATCCTGGGTTAAAGTGAAGACATAGGTATATGTGGCAAAATGTTGTACGACAGTTTACGTGCGCAATGTGGCAACACTGCACGGAGAAAATCCACTCTTGCGCTCCACGTCTAGGTGTTATTTTATGTATGTTACATCTAGTATACGTAGAATCACATTAAGACTACTCAGGATTAAACCTGGACCCGTAATACAGGATGTTCAAAAATACCATGCTCAAAGTAATAGGGAAGATGGAGGAGACAAATACAAGTATATTTCGCCGGATAACCACGTGTCGAAAACAAATAGTTTACGAGTAATGAGTATTCAGTGGTATTGTGTGTGATAGAGAAGACACCAATGGTGATTGTTTACGGTACTATATTTATTGAGCAATATTACAATAAATGTTCAAAAGAGCAGCATTAACCTGAGCTCAAAGCCGGTATCGACGTAGCAAGCAGTCCCGTGTTCGCTGGAAGATGCACAACCCATGCCTACCGTATTCCAGCGATACCGGCTCTGCGCGGAGGATAAGGCTGCTCATTTTGAACGTTTATTGTGACATTGCTCAATAAATATAGTACCGTAAACAATTATCGTCGTCATCTTCTGAATTGTATTAGTATATTGTATAGGCATATATATGGCGAACTTGTAACAAAACATATTGTTGGTCACAATCTCCTGTACGGTACACAGAGAAAAAATTTAGTACAGTCAACCATAGGCTATATACGTTTGTATACGGCGAAACAAAATATGTACTTGTTAAGACAGTATATTTGGTAACCAATGTATAATACGCATCAAAAATGTACTTCGTTTATCTTACAAAATGAATATGTGTCAAGAAATAAAATCTGCCAGACCAACAAATATTTAGTTAATTCAAGTTTTAAGTGCTTTTTTGACCTCATTCTAAATTATATATGGTTGAGTGTTCCAAGCCTTTTTCTCTGTGTATAGGAGTTATGTTCACAGCACGTATGTACGTAACGTTTATGCCACGATTACAGCCGTAACACGAATTTGCACTTAAATTGTTATCTTTTATTTGGTACAACCTGTACATACACCGCTGTGTAACAAATTAACACGGTTTATAGTGCATTTCACCGCTCTCGAAACTTAACGACTAGGGTAGAAATAAATGCAACTAATTTTTTTGTTATTGCTGTTTTCTAATTGTTTCAGCGGGCGGTGGAACTGTGTGAAATATCGTCCGCGGGGAAAAATTTAATTTCCTTCCTCCCTCCCCTGCCCCTCTTCGATGCGAAAACCTGCGTGGTGTAGGAGTGTAGCCTCGAGTCATCCGTCAACGTGACGCGCGAGGATACGTCACAGAAGAGCGCTCCAGGAATTCCCATTACACTGATGATCCGAACTGTAAACAAGGCCCGAACTAACGCTATCTGCTGCCCTCCTGCCGAGAAGTTGCTGCGACAACAGAGAGATAGTGTACGTTTCTGCGTGCAGCGGCATTACGCTAGCCGAGTTTCAGATGTGGGCGAAGAGGCAGTTGCGTCGTCCCAAATCCCCAACTTCTCCCCTTTTTCCAGGGTTCATTACGAAAACAGACTGCTCAGGCCAAGTAATGGCGTGTAGAACTTCAGCAGTTAGGACTTTGAACGAAAAATTGCCCAAAGCGCGTAAGTGCTGTCTGCTTTGCATTTAAAACACTATATGCCCTAATCATGATCTCTTTTTGGTTCTTCAGACAGTTTAAGGCCATGCTCCTTCGTTTCTACATTTTTATGGTAATTATTTTATAATGTTTAAACGAGAACATATATCACAAATCAGTTTGGCAGTTTACGAATGAATTTCGTTGAATACGTAATTAGCTAAAACCATATTATTTAATGTTTCGAAAAAGTTAGTAAACATGGTGAAAACCCATTTCAACCAAACTGCCAAACTAATTTTTTTATATCTGCTCTCGTTTAGGCTTTAAATAAAATATCGCAAAACAGTATTAACAGGAGAGCTTGGTCGTAATGACGAATATGCTTTTTTCCGAGTTGTAAGGTATTACATTAACAATAGCTTGGTAAAAAGTACGAAATCATATTTGAAATGACGAATGTATAGTGTTAACTTAAATAAGAGCATTTTTATACACGATACTATTTCAATAAGAGTAACCCTACAGTAATTTGAAGATTAATAAACTTTCAGCTGAAGTATAATATAAAATGTCACAAAGTAATTACGTTTTGATTTATATATTAAGTGCATCTTTGGGAAGGCCGTAATTGATAGCTACTTCATCTATCAAATTTTCTTTAAAAATAATCAATTAATAAAATTTAAATATGAGCAGTGCACTTGGCTTATTTCAAGCAGAAATGTTTTCTTGTCAGTCCTATGTTGAGAAAAAAATTTCGAGTTACCTGCCATTATAATTTCCTTCAGCATCGAGTTCAAGCCTCATGAAACCAAATATTTCGAATTTTAACTAATTAACTAATTTACGCCTATTTTGAACCTTTCTTCAGAATTAATTAATACCATAACAGTGTTATATAGCTTATATACTAAAATTAATAAAATATTTTTTCATCTTTTAAGTACTTCAATGGAAATTATTTTATTCGGCTTACTGATCATGTTAAATAAGCTTTTGCATGTGTTATATTTACTGTAAACCCAATTACTTCATTTACATGTAATTTTTACACGAAATTTACAGAATGTTACTTTACTTGAATTATTAAAGTAAATATCAATAAATAATTATACATATATTGAATTAAATAATAAGTGAAGTGTTCGCATAAATTTTGAGTATATTTTCTGCCAGAAAATTACAAATTATAAAAACTTTTTTTTCACAGTTAGACATGTTAGCAATTATTCTACATACTGATATAAAGGCATCGCCACCTTGGATAAGTGTATTGTCGTGAGGTTCGGCGGGTAAAATAAAATAACAATAATACACTAATATATTAATTTCAAAATGATGTGAAGTATGCAAAACTGGAAATAGTTGATAAAAGTAAATTCGCTATGACTACAAGGTGGAAAGAACATAATTACTAATAATTTATAATAATTGAACTGAACCATAATGATAAAACTTACGAAATGAACTCTGGGGGAAAAATACCTAGCTCATCGTGTATAAAAACACACAGAGAAAATTAAACACCTTGAAAATGACTTCCACCTTGTAGCATATCCTAAGATAAATTCTGACGGTATGACAAAGTACATGTAATAACAAACTTACTGAAATAATGAAATAACACGCTTGGCTACAAATGAGAAGTGACCAGGATTGACCACAAACCACGACCTCTACGGGTCGCGTCTCCTATCCTGTAGTGTGTGGTAACCTAATTTGCATGTTCAACTTGCACGGCAACTCAAGATATTGTAAAGTTAGGTAATCTAATTAAGTTAAATAATCGTAGAGGGGATATTATAAATTATCTACGCGCCAAAACACGTTTTCGAGTAAATGGAGAATACGCTCTCTTTCAACAATCATAAAATAAAAACTTTTAAGAAAATAATTGGGACTTACCTCTCGCAGCAAAACATAGGCCCTGGCATAAAGTTCATTTTGATGATATAAATTAAATTCTGTGTTTTGGCACTTAGGTAATTTAGAATTTCCACACTACAATAATGTAAGTACAGGGACAATACATACATTTTAAAGGGGCTACGAAACCCGAAATAAAAGAATGAGTTCAAATAATGGTGGTTTATTGACAAATGAGTAACATAAATCTCACAAAGTATGATTTTACCAAAGCGACAACAGGTGACGAACAGAGCTTACATTAGTTGAACCGACTTGAACGCTGCCGCATGCCAAGTACCAGAAGGACCCACAATGCATCATGACCGCCCGGCAACACAACCGCACCAATCACGCTCACCTGCCTACAGCATAACTGTAAGGCTCGGGCCCGTGCACTACACTCCAAAAAAATTTGTAAAATGTACAAAAAATGTCCTTGTACGTTTACAAATCCTTGTAACAGTACAAATATAGTCTTTGCAAACTCATTAGATTGTAAAGTTACAAAGGTAAAGCTTGTAATACTACAAGGAATTTCCTTGAAAGAAATTAACTTAATTCCGGTAGTTGTGAAGTGAAGGTGGCCTAAGTGAAAGGCGCATAGTAGCTGTATGCGGAGGCGCGGGTTCGCATCAGTGTGGCTCCATGTAACATTTTTTTTTATTTTAAAAATAATTTTATGTGACTTTCATTTAGTAATTATTTGATATACAAGTTAGGTGTCATTACTAAAATAAAACGAGTATTTAACTTTCTTTTGCCTTGTAGCAAGTACGACCACAAGACTAGCCCTTGTAATTTTATATTTTTCATACAATGATAACCTTCGTAGTTTTACAAGAAATTTCTTTGGAAACTAGATTTCCGAAGATTTTTCCTTGTAAACGTACAATTTTTTACGGTGTACTGGGACACTGCCCACATAGGAATCTACAAGCGCTGCAGTGACAACAACCTCTGCAGGCTTTCAGGAGCAGTGAACAAAAAAAGCTCAGACTGAGAGATTGTTAACAGAACACTCTAGACCTCCACGATCATAGCTGTACGGAAGTTACTTCCCAAAAACAAATAATCTTTGAAATAATATACCAAAGAAACTTTGCTGCCGATTTTGAGTATAAATGAGAAGAAATATTAAAAAATTAAACACCGTATTTTAACGTCACGACTGCATAATCGGAACACAAACACTCTCTGGGCCTGGAAACGCGCACTGGCCTGCTCACCAGATGCCTCGTCACCCCTAAGCGTGAGGCACTCAGCTGACATATAGTCTTACCCTCAGGATCTACTAATTCTTGACTTCAGGAAGATTAGATTCCAGGCTCCAGCTATCCCAATTTCAGTTTCGCATGCTTTCCCGAAAAGGCCTACAGGCGAACGCTGAATGGTTCCTTAACAGAGCCAATAGCAAGAGACGTTGGTAGATCACGAAAATTATACGTGCATACACGTTTAAAAACAAAGATAAATCAAAAAATTGGCGTGGTTTTGCGATTGTATAAAGCTTCGAACAGTTATTTGCATTGGGACTTGGAAATCCTGCTAACATGCCTGGACTATTTTTATTGTGTGTTATTTGATTCGATATCATCCGACATATTTGCCACCCAAAATAATTGTACTAATTTCACCATAAAGAGACTAAAGTAAATTTTTTACTGACAAATTTCGAAAATTCAAAGTGCATTTATAATAATCAAAATTTGCTTTAAGTTGTGCGACACAGAATCTATCCAGGGTGCGTCAGGATAGTGTGCGTTAATTTTGCGTTGTGACAATTTGTCAAACAGTAAGACAAATATGTTTTCGTTCAATAGCGAATACATTTATCGGGTGTGCTAAACTTTAAAATCAACTTTAAATTTTCTTTATCTTATTCATAAGATAAAATTCTCTTGACTTTAAGCAACAGAATTTTTAATTACTTCCTTACAACGTGAGATCAAGTACATTTTATTTTGTTAAAATAATTGAAATTTTAAAGTTTATATTTAGGGCGGTATTATTCCCACTACATTTACGTTACGAAAAAACTGAATAAACGTTTTCGACTTACTTGTTTACCAGATATAACAATGTAAAATAAACGCACGCCATCTTGACTTTTCTCTGTATAATTAAATAATATATAAACCAAGGCGTTCGAGAAATTCCAATACTCACTTAAGTTTACAGCTTATATTACGCTACTCTGCAAGCAACAACACAACTGCAGTGCGAGGCACAACAATACTTCTGCTTCTTAGCTGTAAGAAAAGAGACGTGTTTCAATTTGCAGGAGTTAGGGAACATCGAGATTAAACGGGTTAAATGCGAACTTCTTACGGGGAAGTTTGGCCGGTGATGAAATTTGCGCGGTCGCGACTGAAGAAGTTAAATTGCGGTAACGAGTGACAGAAGAAAGTGAGTTAGGCCTGTATAGAATTCTGTACAACGTCAGAAAAACAAAAACTACGGTGCCCTGCCCGTAACAGGAATCTCTCGCATGGCAGGAAAAATATAAAATTACGGATAATTTGTTTCTTCCTCGAAATCTTGAAATCTCATCTCTGAAAGTAGTTATAAAGTATTAACATTTTCAAAACTTTTGTTTTAAGAGGATGCGTCAACTATTTTAAATAAGTAATAATATTAATTCTCGTTTAATAACTGAACATTTTCTGAATACCCGACGATGTATCTTTACAGAAACAATACATTTCATTATTAGGTGCGTATTATTGTATGAAATCGCTCGTAGGTGTTATATAGTGTTTATTATTCGGTGATAGAGAAATTATTCTTAAAAATTTTAATTAGCTTAATTATTTCATAGTGACGCTTTAATTTTGCGAATACAAAGTACGTAATGAAAAGTAAAGTAATTAGCTACGTCCTTATTGCAATTTTTCCAGTTAAACCTTGCGAAACATATGATCCGGACAGAATTTAAAAAACTTAAAAAGCAGAACTGACACTGGTTCTTAAGTGATTTAAATAATATGGGTAGAGATGATGGTATATCGCGAAAATGTTTTGTGTCAACATAGCCTTGAAAACACTGACACAACGTAGCTGTCTATAGACCAATAACATGCATTGAATATTAAAATAACGGCAATCTTATTGGCTCAATCAAATAGGGCAGTAGCTCCACGTACAAGGAAAAGCCAGTAATCTTTTGATAAGTTGAACGTATGTTGAAGCCTAGCAAATAGTCAAGTTTTTCCGCGATAAACCATCATCTCTAAATATGGGTCTATTTTGATTTGATAACCTGTAGGTATTATAATGTGCAGTTTTTAATCAAAGCAACTTACAACGTGTTCTTATTTTTCTGTGCCGTTTACTGATAATATATCAGTTTACATTACCTGAAACTTTAAGATTTTATAAGTTTCAAGTTCTTGCTACATAAACATAAGGAATGTTCAGTTAATTTTTGTTGTTTACGTGTTTTTTCAGCGTATGTGTGTGATTTACCTTAAGAGTGCGTGGTAGATAAATAAACGCTGAAAACATAAATTAATTTCTACGCTTTTTCCGAAGCCAATATAGATAAAATACTCACTGATAATCCCAGATAATGGTAATTGCTAACTTTGTAAGTAAAAATTTATCCAGAATTACTAATTCGTTACGCATGATCTCTTGCGCCGCAGTTAAACGCACGAGGTTCCGATGTCAGAGATTATGCCTTAGAAGTTCGTAACACTGGAAACAATATTGTTTAAAACGTTGTCTAAAACTATGGTCTAGGATTGCTATTGTTTAATTTTTGCAAATAGGCTTCAATAAACATACAGTTATAGATTAATGCTTTTAGCGTTGAATTATGTACCACTCCCTCTTAAATGAAAACGAAAGGGACTTTTATTTGTTTTTTAACGATTGAAAACTTTCAGCTGGTAATCTACAAACTTTTCAGGAGGTTCGAAAACTACGACCGCGGGGAAGTATTGCACAAACCACTCGCCTCGGTCCGGGTTCGATTCCCAATGCGAGTGCCTAGCTCTGAAATTTCGTATATAGGGAACTTGACGTACGTAAATTTTTACCAGCGTGGGTTTTCTCAGAGATTTACCATTCCTCCTCAGTCTGGTATTCTGCCGCTTTTTTTACTATTTAAATTTGCATATAAACAGGATTATTAACGGAAATTTCGAAGACAGGCATTCATAATTGTATCGTTCCTTAATGGAACGCAGGCTTTAAATTATTTTGCATGAACTATCGGACTGCTATTTGCTATCGCGCTGCACTCTACTGTAAAACAGTTTGAAATGATGCTGTTTATCTCCCTCTTGACATCCAGGTATTTAGCGCTTGTAGGGGGAGGGGTGGTTTAATATGAGGTGAGTTAAGAGCAGGGACGTATTGTAATATTAGGGGAACACGGGAGTACCCCGAGAAAACCCGTCAACCCACGGCAACGTCCGCTACGTTTCTCAAATGCTAAATTCAGGAAAGACCCCGTCGGGACTCCAACCCGGAACGCCTCTGTGGATGGCGAGTTGTCTAACTTCTAAACCAACTAGGCAGGGTCTTTTATAGGTCAGGGAGAGGGTAAAGAAGGGATATCCAGAATTACGGGCCACAAGGGACCACATATAAACTGCACTTGCATGGCGTAATGGGGTAAGAGTACAGACCAGCTACAGACTGCAAATGTGCATTCTGCAACCACACAGCTCGTTACAAGGAACTTGAAAACTTCGCGTATTCCCATTAAGAGAGATGAAAATTTTAGAGAGTTTCCTGTGTTTTCTTTTCGTGACTCTTCCACGCCTGATTTTATTACTTCTTATTCTGGAAGTACCTTGTGTGATGAGTTTGAGGGCAAATGGAGTTTTCTATTAATTAATTATACAAACAAAATAATTCTATGAATTGCAGCAGTTGAAAGGCTTTGTTTAATAACCTTGTAGCCAAATAGATTACACGGTGAATCGTCTAAATAGATGTATTTTAAGATGATGGTCAGATTTTAGCCAAGGGGATGGTTTAAAACTAAAGAGTAAACTCCTGAGGCACGATAAGGCGAGGATAGAACATCGGTGGTTCGATATTGCCTACCTTAGTAAGGGGCTGAGGGAACAGCACAACACCCAGCCCTAAACGCGGGGAGATAAACTTTCTTCGCCTTCTGGGAATCGAACCCGAGACCCTCGGCTCAGCAGCCAGGAATAAATCTAACCGCTGAGCCAAACAATCAAACATTGTTCAGACAATGCTTTTACCAATGAGGTATTTACGAAAAATTTCTGAAAAAAAAAAATCGGCTGAAAGAGGAACGTTGCAGTTTTCTCAACACTCTATATCATAAACGAAAAAAAAAAAAATTACATGAGGATGTGAGGAAATATTTTTTTATGCTTCATGTTGCAGTACTTATTAGGATGTTTTACAACTATGCAGTTTCCTTAAAATTGAGCGTCTAGGGAGTAATTTATTTGTATATTAATTCCTTACTTAAACTACTTTGCAGCTAGTTTGGTAGGTTCCACCTGGCTGAGGGTATTTTCTGGGAACAGGCGGGCTTTTGGGTCGACTCTTGCACATTCAAGGGGCCGCGGTGGCCGAGGGGTCAGATCCCTCGCCTCCCACCAAGGCGATCCGGGTTCGATTCCCGGTGGGGTCGGTCCCCGGATATCCGCATGTGGTAATCGTGTCGGACGATGCCGCTGGTCGGCGGGTTTTCTCGGGGATCTCCCGTTTCTCCCGGCCAGTCATTCCGGCGCTGCTCCATACTCACATCATGTCAACCTTCACCAGCGCTAAAGACCTCGATGTTAAGCGCTGACCAAAACCTCTTCTTGCACAGTCAACACTTGCCTCATCGCCTCTATGCGCAGGGCCGTCTACTGGCGAGCAGCCTTCTCCTCGGTGTTCCTCATGAAAGTGATACCAAGGACGTCGCCTACCACATGCTTTAAATGCGTTGTGATGTGCAGATACATATGAAGTTTTTATGAATTTATTTCAAACGTATCCTTCGTACTAATGTACGAAAAGAAAACACGCTTCGGATAAGAACGGAATGTCATTGTTCAAACACCATGTTAATTTAAAACACTGTTTCGAAACTTTCAAACACAACTAGTAACTGCCTTTTCTGACCGTTTTAATTCAAAATGTACTAACAGGATGTCCGTGAAACTCAGACAGTCTCGCACACTGACCTTTGCTGTATACATTCCACCAATAAAATAATATGGTCACCGCTTAAGAGAGCGTGGTAGATAATTCAACGCTTAAAGCATAAATCTACAACTGTAGGTTTCTTGAAGCCAATTCGCGAAAATTAAACAATAGCAATCATAGGCAATAGTTTTAGTCAACGTTTTAAACAAACTTGTTTCCAATGCTACGAACTTCTGAGGCACAATCTCTGACACCGAAACCTCGTGTTTTTAACTGCGGCGCAAGAGATCACGCGTAACGAATTAGTAATTCTGATTTAATATTTACTCATAAAGTTGGCAAATACCATTATCTAGGATTGTCATTGAATGTTTCATCCATATTGGCTTCGAACAAAGCGTAGAAATCAATTGATGTTTACAGCGTTTATTTATCTACCACGCACTCTTAAAGTCACATAGTAACAATGGACTCGCGGAAATCTTGCACGCTAGTTCAGAGTAGTGCTTGTTATGGCAATGAGGCATATTATGCACGCTTCGAGGTCGCCCTCGTAGCTCTGTCGTTTCTGAGTCTCTAACGGAAAAAACCGTTAAAGAAATGTGGCGCCCTTGGGCAGTGAAACTGTATTATCATGGTCGGAATGCATATAATGGAAGCACGATTATAGCAGAAGAAATTTCTGAAGTTTCCCTACAGAGAATTAAGCAGTTGAAATTATAATTTTTCATTCAATCAACTTTCACTGTTCCAGAATACCTATAGAGAAACTTTTATTGAATCATGTTGTTAGACATGCAGCCATTATTAAACTCTATTAGTTAAACAATGCCACGCAGGCACGTATGGTGGTATTTAACGTAATAAATATGTGTTTCCTGACGCTCTGCACAGCCCACGGCAACTACCCGAGCGGAACGATAATGAGCTGAATTTTATGCATAGCTTTGTTTTTCTCTGGCTTGTCAATGTATATATTGTGTTAGGATTACTTAAAGCTGTGTAACAATGCACTACAGTACTTTCTATTCGCTTACACAATTTTATTTGTACGCGCAATTTATAGTCATTCGAGTGTGCTTTCCAGTTTGCGTAGTAACTATATTTCGATTTTGGACGGTAGCGGAATCATATTATTGACATAAAAGACTTACATTGCTGTAATGCAATTGTCATATGTTTCTGATATATTTGTGATGATATTTGTTTGAATATTAAACTAGAGAAGGTACCACAATACTGTCTCCCGATGTTGTTGACTACGTTGGCTAACTGTTCATGCGATAACAGATAATTACAGAATTAACGAAATAAACGTTAATAAATTGACTAGCGGAAACTATGAAATTTTATGTTTGGTTACAGAAAGAACAGCTTAAACGATCTAATTAAAATATAATGTTTTCAATCAAAAACTCTCTACGTGAAGTTTCTTGATGAATACCAGCACACTGAGGAACGTTTTCAATTTTTTTGTTTCGTACCAAAAAATGCAGTGGTAAATACTGTATTTTACTATACATTTCATAGCTGAATTTTTGCAAATTCGTTGTGGCGATTTCCCTGAAGATTTCACATGGATCTCTTTTTGTTTCAAAAATTTATTTTTAAAGTTTACCCACGGGGAAATAACTTTTAAACGTTTATTCTTTATTTAAATGTCATAGCTATAAGCTTGAAGCAAAGCCGTTGAGAGCGTTTGAAGTAAAAATATTTATATATAAACACACTGCCCCATAAGGAAATGTTTTAAAGTCTTATATGTTGCTACAGCGAATCGCGTAGTTTCCAGGATTCTACGTAACACTTTGAGAATCGTACTGCTACGCAAACATTCAGCACGTACCGCTCATGAGAACCGACTATACATCAGTACATAATCACGTAATCTGCTATGTTTACTATTCCCACTAAAACAGTGCAAAGAAAGTGTGTAGTATTCTAAGAAGTATAATGACGTTTAAATATGACATAACAAACACGTTCGATTGCCGAAATTGTACAGGCCTGCCAGAGTAAAAAAAATATGCTACTGCCAACAGGAGAGTTTGTATTTGAGCTAACCAAGTATTTTATACCTAAATAAATGACTAAACGTCTCAAAACTAATTTTGCTAACCCAGTGAAAGGACAAAATTTAAGCTTAAGAATAATGCGAGTATTTATGTTTCAGATTGTCGGGCAACGAGTTCTTATGATATCGTCACAGACACTAATTTGATGGCTCTAAATGCTATGTAATGCAAATTTCTCAGTGTAAATGCCCCACACATTACAACAGACATGCATTATGTTATGTGCACAAGACCAACTATCTGAATAGAGAATGAGAAAAACCTTTACTAATGCGTGCCTACCATGAAATTATTCAATATATGTGAAGTATTGGTTTTTTTCATGGCCGATGTTATCGTTTCACAAGTGAACTTTGTTGTTTGTGTAATTTACCATATATTTTTGTGTGTTCCACAATAGTAATAATAAAATCTCAATTTAAAAATATTGATTTAAATTCGCAGTAACTCGAAAGTCAATATAAAAAAAGAGCTTTGATAGAAAATAGTTGCTATCTTCTTCACGACCGTGTACTATGCCAGTGGTAGATGTCGCAATGCGTATCACTTGGGCTGGAATCAAATTACAATTTCTAGTAGTTCACCAAAAATGCAAAGAGTATTTTAAACTCGAAAAAAATTGCAAAAAATTATTTTAACATTTTAATTGTTTTTATCTTTATTGACTTCAGGGTTCCTACGTACTGAAATTTGCAGGAAACCTAAAGTCAATAAAGATGTGTATCAAACACTCCTCGTGTCTTCACTAAGCACGGAAACATATATATATATATATATATATATATATATATATATATATATATATATATATATATATATTATTGTTATTATTACTATTGGAGGGAATCTTCTTTCATATAGAACCGTTTTGCATAGATACAAATACAACACTTCTGCTCAAACTTAAACTTGTAGGACAATTAAAATGAATGAATAAATAGCTTTTTATGGACAATCAAATGGATACGGGATGACGAGAGAATGATTGCTAACTTTTGTTTTCTTGCAGATAAGTTTAGAGTTTTACTCGCCGATACTGGAAAATTGAAAACAAGTTTCGAGAAATCAGCTCGAGGGTAGTAAAAGCGGAGAGGTATATTTTCGCCATTAACAGAGAGTTTGATAAAAGCACGGAAGTTATAGGGGATTGGTTTGCTCTGGGGCTAGAGAGAGGTGGCCTCCTTGTAACTTTGCTTGTAATAGCAGTTGAAAGGTACTCATTGGTGAAGTGGTCGACCCGTGTTGGTTTCAAGTCCACTCGCGAGTTGGTTCATTGTTCGAGCACTCGGTGCATGTTAACTTACTGCAGGTTGCCGTGCAGCTTACAGCAGTCCCGAATTACACTAAGTCTATCCATTAAGTTGTATTCTGTTAAGCTATTTTATTATTTAAAAATTCCAGTCATTTGTGATTATTGTCACTAACTACACCATCGCAAAGCTTGTTACGAGGTTTATAATTCTTAGTCTCTTATAATTTCACTACACGCATCTTCCATTTTGAAATAAGCATGCTGGTTTCAGTAAACGTGTAGACATCTTGATTAATAGGCTAACATGCTCTATAAAATAAGTTTTCATTTAAAATTTGAATTACGAATGTAATAAATCCCACAACGAGATAAATTAAAAACGTGTGCGAATTTGAACTATTTACGTTTGACTGTCAAAATATTAGAACACAATTCAGGCATTTTCGTAGTGCCAGGGGACTAACCTCAGCATCAGTTTAGCTTGCTCTCGTGGGAAAGTGTGGTCTCTAAAATATTTTCTTAAATTGAATTATTCGTACTTATATAACATTACGTTTGGGAAGCAATGCTGTAATATACTCTGGTGCGTTTAGTAAACTGTGAGGCGTGATAGTATACCTCTCCATCCCTTCCCCGGCAAAGTGCCCTTAGTGAACCAATAACACCGCCATCCACTAATTTATGCAAACATATTGAAATCATATATTAATGTTTTCAAGTTTTGGGTCTATGAGAAATAAATAAGTAGACGTGCGTCAATTTCGCGGATTCATCTCACAGTAGCTTAGACTTGTCAGTCCTATGCACGCACTGGCCACAATAGCCCTACGCATTAATTCCTTGTTTACTACTGACTTGCAATAGTCAAAGGCGTTACATAACCGTCGCCAGCAAGTCACAGACATGACAATGAAGTATACATAATTGGCGTTCAACCTGACCTGGAATGTATGTGCGCTATTGACATACCTCTATAAATAAGTTTTTGTAAAAAGAAGCCGGAGGTGTATAAAAATATATAATACTTCAGGAAATACACCATAGACGTCAAAGTACAACACAAAATCCTTGGGAAAAATATAAGATACATCTTTGCTACGACATCTCTATATATAAAAATGAAAGCTGACTGATTGACTGACTGACTGACTGACTGACATATCAAACTGCAGCCCAAACCACTGGACCTAAAATCGTGAAATTTTTTGTGGGGGTTCCCTTCAGGTCGTAGGCGAGCACTAAGAAGGGATTTTTCGAAATTCGACCTCTAAGGGGGTGAAAAGGGGTGAAATGTGTTTCCGAAGAAACGTCGATAGAGCTCGAACCCGACGGCCAATCATGGTGATATTTACTTTAATAGGACACTCGTAAAAATGCATATTAGCCAATTTAAGGATTTTTCGAAGTTCAATTTTTAAGGGGCTGAAAAGACCTTAAATGTGTTTCCAATCAACTATCGATATCTATCGAACCCTTCGAGATAGAGAGTTGATATTCACTTCAAAATATTGCTTACGTAAATACCCAAAAAGTTGTTTTAGGTTTTTTTGAAATTCAACCCCCAGGCAGTAAAAAGGGACAAAATGTGTTTTTAAAGAATCGTCTTTATCTTTGAAACACAATTGGCTATCGTCGTGATTTTAACTTTAATTGGTTACTTTTACAAATGTCTATGACAGGACTCAAAATCGTTTCGAAATTCTTTATTTAAAGGGGTGAAAATATATGAAATGTGTTTTCGATTATCCTTCCATATCTATCCGATCAATCGAGATATCGAAGTACTCTTTGCTTTAAATTGGTGCATTTGTAAATATCCTAAGTACCATTTAAAATATATTTTCCGAATTCGGCCCTAAACTGGTTAAAAATGGGGTAATATGAGTTTTCGACTCAAATTCGATATATATCGATCCCATAGCTTTTTATATAGAGACGTGATTTTTGTTTAGGATTGATGCTTACTCAAATACCTAAAAAGTAATTTCAGGAATTTTCGAAATTCGCAACCTAAGGACGTGAAAAGGGGTGAAAAGTGGTGAAAAGTGTTTTCAATTAATCGTCGATATATCTTGAACCCAGCGGGCTAATGTTGTGTTTTTTACGTCCACGAGATACCAATAAAGTATTCTAAAACGACATTCAAGGGTTTTTCGAAATATACTCTCTTAGGTGGTGAAAAGACCTTGAACGTGTTTTAGATAAATCCTCGATATCTATCGAACCCGTCGAGATATACAATTAATTTTTGCTTCAGGATAATGATTACAGAAATTATCGCAAAACGGTTTTCAGATTTTTCGAAATTCGATTTCTCAATACTGTGCAGGGGTGATATGTGTTTTTTTAGTGAATGATCGATTTTGCTTCGACTGAACGGGCCAGCGATGTGATTTACACTTCAGTTGGATACTTATACAAATGTCTAAGATGTAAATTTAAACTATTTCGAAATTCGACACCCAAAATGGTGAAAAAGCACAAAATTTGTTTTCTATCAACCCACGATATCTATCTAAAAAGTAGCGATATTGAGGTGTTGTTTGCGTCAGAGTGATGCTTACGTAAATATTTGAAAAAATATGTATGTAATTTTTTTCTTTATAAGAAACGTGATTATTAAGAATAAAACTTAGTTGGTCAATCAATAATCAAGGCAGACGATCCGAAAAGCAGAGACAAGCAGCGAGAAACAACTTATACAGGAGTTTCACTACAGTAACCTATCGAGACGTGGTGTTGTACAACCTCAATGAGCCTAGGACACAGATATTTTATTTTATTTTATTTTTAAATAAATTTTATTTTCATAAATTACTTCGACGTTACGTGACGCAGTTGTTTGTTACTCAGGTCTAAATTCCGGGAGGTTCTGGACTCGAATTCCGTTAAAAGCTGCGTGCAAACGTTCAATTCTGACACACAAAAACTACAAAGCAGATCGAATTAGTGCAATTTACATGTAGTCTTTAAAAGGGGTAAAATTGCAGTTCGCTTTCCACTTAGGTTCCTCTACAATATCAGCTGACATATCGTCGTAATACTGCCAAAAGTGATTAAGTCATAAATGCTATTTCGTTTAAAAGCAGTATTGAATTGTAGATATTAACAAAAATGTGGTATGTCACTATACTGTGACACAACAGTACTAAAAGACGAATAGACTTTAAACTTGGGCAATTGTTCGTGAACAACATATACATACTCCTAGCATTTTTTTAATTTTATCTCATTTTGACTTTGTCACTTTTGGCAGTAAACCGACGATATATCATCTCACTAATCTCAGGTTTGGGGCTCCAAATACGTTTCCGCGAAACCTTTACCCAATGAAACTTTGTAATGTCAATAAAGTTAACGTGAATATTTTGACAATATATAATTGAGGGCGCTGTTACCAATGGTTGTGCAGAGGGTAAACAGATGTTTCTCATTCGATTAGCCTCATACCTTAGGGGTCTGTAACTACCCCACATCGTCAAATAGGCAGGGCTATAAATAAGGCCCAGGCGAAGTCGCTGTTAGTGGCAGGGACAAACTTAAGACTGCTTTTCGCGTGGACAGCTATAGCTACTTATCCTGCTGCAGAATTAGTTCAACTAGCCGCTTGGACATTCTAACACTTGATGACTGAAGTACCAATCTTGTGTACAAAGAGGTTTTTCAATTAAAGTA
>PNEQ01084299.1:37500-91077 GCA_003012365.1 Medauroidea extradentata | reverse complement strand
CTATTCGCGAGCAAAGCCGCGGGGGACTGCTAGTTAAAGATAAACAAACATTATGAAATGCCATTACTGCTTACTTTAAGAGCAACTATTAGATAGAGTGGTTCAAGGATAGAAACTGAAACTTTAAAGATCATAACAAAGAGCAAGAAAGTTCTGTAAACATGTTAATTGTTTGCAAAACCCTACCAAGGCCGTTCAGAAACTTACTTTAAATATTATGAGACAAAACATGATATCAGACCTCAGCCGTACATTTTTCAAATTGTCTGGCTACCTTCATTTCGCTGAGGCCATCTTGATCGTAAGAGTCAATATCATACAAATAACTCTCCTCTGATGTATCTAGATCTTGCGACTGGAGCTGATTTACCACAAATATAGTGCCATAATAATGAACTGACTTTCGTCATTTCTTGAGCCGGAGTCCAGTGTACGAAATGTCGGTATCATTGACTGAGTGCCAGATAAGTATCTAATCCCGCCACTCGGGCAAAATAATTTCTTCAAATGGTGATGAAATCTGTCTGCTAGGGCTTGAATTCTGTAACTCGCCCAGATAAAGAGTGTACGTATTATTAATTGTAAAGCGCAAGTATGCATAGTTGCCCTTTGAACAATCATCTGGTATAAACCAAGTTACACAATTGAGGTTAATATATTTTCTGAATTTTTGTGATTCAGGCCAAGACATACAGAAATCAGCATTTTCAATTAACAATTCTTTCTTAAATAGGTCGCTACACAAAATTCCACTGAAATTATTACTACCAGTATTTTGAGTAGCCTATATATTGTAACTTATTTGATCAATTGTTGCATTCCATTTGATGACTTTAAATTGAATGCGCAGAATGTTACAAGCTTTAATTAATATCTAGAAAACGAATTTTTTTTAATTACAGACACTTTTAAGTATTTGTCTTTGTCATGATTTGGAATTCAAACTCACAACTGGCGAAGTCTCGCAATACCTCGACTAAGTTTTCGCCGATCTGCGGAGAACAATCGAGCAGCGATATGATTGCTGCTGGCATGTGACGTGGGTAACATGCGTTTTTTTTTTTTTTTTTTTTGGTCCACTGCGATCAGACGCACGAGTCGGAAAACTGTGGATTTCGTCCCGAACTTTCCTTGCCCCAGGGTATGCTTCAAACACTTGTATATTTGCCCTGTGTTTGTCGTGGGACCAACGTCAGCAGGAAACCGCCCCGGAGTATCTCTGGGCCTGAAACAAAGAGCCGGGTAGTCGAGAGACCAAATCATGAACGGTATAAACCGAAAACGTGTGAAAGGAAAAAAATTCATTTCTCCCTAAGGCCCCTACCGACAACGAAATAAAATAACGTTTTCATCACCCAAAATTGTATTAATCTACAATACGAGTGTGAATTTCACCCACACACTCAAGTTTTTCATTGCGAATAGGCTATATAAGACAAAAATATCAAATAACCTCCATTTGGCTGACATAAAAAAAAACAATCTCGTATTTAATATGCTTTTGGTTCACGTTCTGCGTATTGCTCGTTGCCAATATATCGGTTCACTCACCATTTTTTTTTTTTAACACAAGGATTTCTCGGAAGCGTTTTGCATGAAAACTTTTCGGTAACCTGTTGTTTCATTTAGAAATTCTACATCAGAATTCAACGTATCATATAAATTACAGCTTTGTGTTAAAATATCTCATGCGAACCTGGCTTTCCTGGTGAAGGGCGTTGATATTATATCAACCGTATTTTAAGAAACGTATGCTCTTCATAATTATAAGCATGTGTCAGTTAATTGATTCTTAATATCAAACATTGTCTTATATTTTTAATTATAAAACATTCCTTAACTATTCTTTTGACGGACACATTGTGGAGACAGCAGTCTGATATGCTTCAAGATATGATTTGATATGTCATAAACGGAGACTGCTTTGCACCAGTGACGTAACTTTTTCACTAAACATAGTGTATGTTTCATTTGCCGCATCGCATGGTAAAATGTAACAAATTTACCTGCGTAGGTCATATTTAAATATTAAACTGCTCTCTCAGTGCTCACTTTATCTTCACAAATTGACTTCCAAACTAAGATATTTAGAAAGGGACATGCTGCGAAGTTTCCTCCATGAGTAAAATAAAACTAGGTTCACGACCAACACTTAGCGTATGAACGTGTAAAGTTAGAAACACTGAGTGTGCGTGCAAGCATGCTCATCATCACGTACTGTGCATACGTACAATATTGGGTTGTTCAACTTTCCACTACTTACGTACGTACGCTAAATTATAGTTGTGAATCCATGTTTCAGTAGTTGTAAGACCGTTAGACTTAATTAAATGTTAACAATATTTTTATACGATCCCTATTTTCGTCGTAATTTGTGCCCTAAATAATACGTTTGTGCACATCTAGATTCTACGGTGCTGTTTATTTAATTTGAAAAACTTTACATACGTGCGTTCGTAGGTTGGTCAACGTTAAATGCGGTTATGAATTTGACTTAATCCAGTTGTACCGTAGTTATTAATGAAATTTGGAACATTAATAAACACTTAAAATTTTATTGAATTTTGCAGGAATTTGCAGGTCATCACAGATAAATAAAAAAGTCTACCATATTTTCAGATAAAAATTTGAAAAGATATGTATTCATTATTATTAACTCTCGGGCTGAAATTTAAGTCACAAAATTACGTTACCAAAAACAATTTCAACTCATTATAGAAGGTACATGTTTGCTTCGATAGTAAAAAAAAAATGTATGTTACTTAGGGCGTTGCTATTTTATGGTTTTACTTATCAACATCTAAATGGCTGAAAACTTCAATAAAATATTTTTTGTGTTAATTGAGAGAATTCCTCACGCACTACATGTTAAAATTTATGAGGTAGTAAAAAACGTAGTAATATGGACAATACTGGTGCGAACGTAAAGAATAAATATGTCGCCTTCAGGTGCGGTGAAGTCAATTTACACGCATTTTTTTCGTAGTAGTATTACTGTCTATGATACAAAAAATAATATCCCTACAATTAAATTTTTGTAAAGAAAGATATAAAGTTTAACCAATGCTTGTATATTTTTTTACGATTCCGGACGGTATTTTTCCAGACAACGTAACCGCCTGCCCAGGCCGCCGAGTTTCGGCCGTTACAAGATTGTTCGAAAATTGTTCAACGCACACGAGTGATGGCTGCTTAGGATTAGCACTCACAGAAAGTTACACGTGTAGTATATGTGCTAATTATGTGCCCTCTATTCAGCTCTAAACATTATTTTCTCGCTGTCGAAAATAGCTTAAATGGATTTAATTTTGGTCCTTTCTACGTATGAAAATTTTGGTGTATAATCTTTTGAAACATATAGGCGCTTATAATACACCTTTATGTTTAATAGTATGTCATAAAATGATGGGGTTACAGCTAAATGCCTCATAGGAGAGGATTGTCAGAGAGAATACTGCACGCCAGTTCAGTGCCTGGCGCCTAGAGGCGAGTGTGAGGCGTGATGTACATGTCGTGTCGTCCTTACTGCTTCAGCGTTTCCAATCTTCAAACGCGCAAATACGTCAATCTAGGCGGCTACCTCTAAGACCCGTTTTGAGGCATCCTAAAATAATATTTCTAATAGGTATACCGAGATTTTATTTACATAGACGAAAAATATTTTAGGCATTTTTTTTTATTTTTGTTTATAAACAAATTGGGAAAGATGTGCAGTTTTATCTAAAAAAGAAAAAAGACATGCCTCACGCACTACGGCAGATGAGAATTTTGCGTAAAATGTTTACCAGGGTGGCGTAGCGTACTTTGTGCGTTTGAGATTGATGTAAGGATGACACACCATGTGAATTACCGCTCACCCTAGTCTTTAGGCTCAAGTCACTCAGCTATCTTGCAGTCTTATCGTTGACATCTCGCCTAAGGTTCTGCAACAAAATATTTATACCTTAAAAGGAACACAAGAACACCCGTTTTTGGCAGCTTTAAATTTATTCAAATTGTATTATCAAAATGTTCTCTTCGACAAAGCATAGGATATATTATTCGTAAACAGAAACTTCCATTAATTTGTCATACAGATTCATTGCAAAAAAAATATAGGTTAACTTTCAAGAATTCCCTTGTCAGGATTCTGCATAGCAAATTAATTAAAGAATCCATTATCATTTATGTCAATGAGTTTACCAAGAATATATGCTGTGCTTTGTTGAACACAAAACTTTAATTATACAATTTTATTGAATGTAATGGCTCAAAAACTGAATATAGGTACAATAAAATTGTCTAACACTCCACCGAGTGCGTGGTAGATAAATAAACGCTGAAAACATCAATTGATTTCTACGCTTTTTACGAAGCCAATATTGATAAAACACGCAATGATAATCCTAGATAATGGTATTTCCATCTTTAAGAGTAAATATTTATCCAGAATTACTAATTTGTTACGCGCGATCTCTTGCGCCGCACGAGGTTCCGGCGTCAGAGATTGTGACTCAGAAGTTCGTAACACTGGAAACCGTTTTGTTTAAAACGTTGGCTGAAACTACTGTCTAGGATTGCTATTGTTTAATTTTCGCAAATTGGCTTCAAGCAACCTAAAGTTATATATTAATGCTTTTAGCGTTGAATTATGTATCACGCCCCTTAAGGGCTTGTTCCCGAGTTTTTTTTTTTCAGACTGGTGTCAATAACTGAAATATTTTTTAACCAAAAGTTTTGAAGAAATTTGAGTCAATGTACAATCACACGATGATCAATACTGTGGGCGCGTTTTTTTAAATAATGTACCAATCGCCAGCAAAAAAAAAAAATAAATAATTTCCTTCAGTTTTGCTTATTTTCACGACGAAAAACGTGGTACTTTGGGTAATGAAATATAAAAATCCGTTCTGTGTAATTTTACAAAAAAATTCAGCTACAAAGTATAACATACAAGTGTCAAAACTGTGCAGCGAAATTTTGATATGAGTATTAAGTAGCAATAAAAAAAATATTTTCGAAATCGCTGCAAAACTCCGTACCCGCCATTTCGTAATAATGGAACTTCCGCATTTAACTTGACCAAATATGTTATATTCTGTTCGATGCTTCGACAAGGCAGTGATAATATTTTCTTACATTGTTTACAACTGGAATTGTTCGACTACTATTGCTTATCCTCCAGAATGTTACTAGTCCTAAACTAATAAAAGTGGTGAAGGTGTGACAATTTAATAACGATTAAGAAGGTAATATTTGTGCAACGACAGACAGGAAATTGTTATGAATCTTGTCGTATAGATTTTACTGCGAAAATTTAAGAATTATAATATGCAGAAACTTATCCCCTTAAGTCTGTTTGAAAGGTAGAATTTTCTCCGAGGTGTTAGCTTTATTTTACGGTTTCTCTGTAGTTCAGAAAAGCATAGCCCTCATCGCGGAAACAGTTTCACGTACTACAACGTATGCAGGGAGTTGTACTTGATACTAGACGGGTTGCTCGCCGGCTGAGAATATTGTTTCTTACGTGAAGTGTTATTGGCTTGTTCCCTGGTAGGTAACCGCAAAGGTGTTGTTTCAGTACGAGTCTCTTCGCCGATGTTTTATCTCAGCCAATGTGGAAGATAAACGGTATCTCCCTACAAATATTTATCCATATGTATATTCAGTTATGACTTTAGGAATAATTTTTGGGGTGAAATATACGGGCATTGTAAAGGTATTTAAATTGCGAATAAATGGCACAATATAACAGAAGGAAAATGAAGAAGGGAATCTTCAAGGTTAATTTTGATAAACATAAAATGCTCTACGTTTTACTGTTGATATAGGCCTACTATGTTCTCACTCATACGTTTTCTTAGCGGCAGTCCTGAATAGTTCCCATGAATTCTAGCGTACACCGTCATATTATCAGGTCAAATTATAACATCAATATTCTACCAGTTTGTCTGAAAGGTTTTCAAAATGGGATCCTGTAAACCGTGGTACGTCTATTTAATGCAGTACCAAGTAATGTCAGAAAGCTATATTTTATGTAGAAAACATTTAGGAAGAAGATTATATCAGGTTTAATGGGAAAATCACTTAATTTTAAAAAAGAATGTCTGCTTTATTCACATATTTTATTATCAGTTATAAAAGTTTATATTATAAACTGTGTTAAATTGTTGTACTGTAGAGCTCTAACAACCTGACATGTTTCACAGCCAAGAGAGTTTTTCACCACTAAATGGGTTCAACGCAATATAAATAAATAAATAAATAATAAGTACATGTCGAAAATGTTTTTAATATTTTCGCGGTCTAATTGGTAACGCGATGTTCACAATAGTTTGTAACGGAACTGCATAATTCAGAATCAGCTGTGTACACATTATATTCAGCTGAAAATGTTCTTCGGTCTGGTGCAGAAGTAAAGGTACGCAAACAAAATAAAATTATGGAATTTCCTCTATCAGTTTAGAGTAGACAATTTTAAAAGAAAGGTAACGGATGACGAACCAGTTATGTATAGATATGCCGAGGTCTTAGAAACGTAGTGAAACCCATGAGAAAAATCATACTAATTGTGCCGGGCTAAACTTATTTACCACTGATAATCCGAAAAACATATTTTTTCCTATGTTTCAACAAAACTCAACGCTATTTCATTGAACCTTATTTCTCAAACAACTATGCAGACAAAATGTTAACAGATAGATTGTGGGATTCTTACAGTAACGAGAGGGGCATGTTGTATTTCAAGTGACATATAGCCTAACGCTTTATTTATGGTGGAAATGCAACTGATATTCGCAAGTGTGATGAACGTTTTGGGTGGCCAAACTGTTTTCTCGGAATACTTCCGTTTACTCACGCGTTTGTATTCCGCCATCCCCCTCCCGGTTTACTTCATTCAGTTCTCTATATTGTTTAAACACGCAATATGAAGGTCCCTTCTAACCAGGTTTCTGACACAGAATCTAAATTATGAATCAAATTACTTCTAAATTTAAAAAATTTAAGGATATAACTTTGATAGTAACATTGCTGTTCTTGGAATTTCGCAACGAACACTGCTACATTGGGAAACCTAGCGAAATGTTAATGTATAATAGGCCTACAAAACATCCTAAATAAATTGTAATGTGAAAAATATTAATTAGACAAAGCAAAACATAAGGGAATAAACCTTTTTGGAAAGCGCACTCTGTCGCAGTACCCATAAGATATTTCTCGTAAAATGTTTATAATATATGGCGAAATGATTCGTTAGAAGTAATTACATGTGCTGTTTATGTCCCACATTATAGAGGAACAGTTAGCTAAAAATGGCTGTATATGTATCATATGAACACATCCGCTACAAGTGGCCTTTCAGATTCATGAAAAAATTTCATAGTGAGTTTAAAGAAAGCGATGTTGCTAACTTGGCACCCTGGTAGTACTTATGCCATACTGTATTAAAATTACTGTAGTGTCACTCTGTTGTTACGCGTATTTCGTACTGGTAGTAATACATATACGGAGCTTCGTTTAAACAACTAAAGTTTTTGTCTACAAGTATATAAGTTACGTAAAAGATAAAAAAACCGTTGCTGCAAGCTTGGTAAGGCAGTATCCTTAAAGGTACTGACTACCTTATATTCCTGGCAAGAGCAAGGATAGGGTATTATATGTTTAACAATATGTGGCTCAGTAACTGTCGAAGCTACAAATGTGAAACCACTTACTTATTCATCTAGATGTGGCCCACATATTTATATGATCTGAAAGGCTGCTTCTTTTAATACCCTGAAAACTGTAGGTAAATAGGTATTTTCCCTTTTTAAAAATTGTCGAAAACATGTTTTTTCCGCTTATTATTTCTGTAGTTACGAGGTGAGGTGAGGTGAGAAGGTTTTACTGTTTACAACGAGATGAGTGTGAAATGGGGTTAAAGGAAAGCACAACATCCTTGCCCGAGCCGACATTTGAACACAGGACCTATCGCACCGTAGATTGGCGCCTAACCGACTACGGTACGGAGGCGACTCTTGTAGTGATACTTTCTTCTTTTCAAAACATTAAAAGGTTTTTGTCAGAAAGTGATATTGTGAAGATGACTGAGCCACACCTAATATAATTTAATACGTAAATCCTTGTCCACGGACTCGCCAGGACTCTGATGTAGGCAGGGCCCTTAAGGTTCCTACATTTATAGACTTTCTTTGTGTACGTGACTCCCAATATCTAAGGAGCGCTAAGGGTGTCGCTGGCCGGGGTGTGTAATGTAGTATCACCTCCACGCGCAAACCACTATTTGGTGCGCACAGCTTTACTAATATTCGTTTTCCTATTGCACTTTAAACGATGAACATGTCCGTTTTATATAACGTATTTGTTTCTCTTTCCAACGGCTATTTATAATACAATGTTTTCCGAATATGGCTGGAATATTCCTAGAAACAGCAATTTGAAAAAGCTTGTGTCAGTCATTTCGATAGGCGTGAAATTCGTGTTTCCAATACGCGATCCTAAGTTTTTTAAAACTGATAGAAATATTTTTGTAGTTTTTTTTTGTAGACGTACACATGTAATTCACGATAAGAAGTTGCTTGCTGCAATGCATTTCAAGCGCAAGTAGATAGCAACCGTTAGCTCCTGCCAATCCCCACTCGAGTTCGCCACACTCACGGTAGTTTCGTTTCTGTCATAACTTTTCTTTCGGGTAAATTTATGGAACGTTATGACTGCAGAATACAATACAAATTGAAGGAGTTTTAGTTTTCTCAATTTAATTTTTTTACCATTACTGCTTTTACAGATCTAAAAGCAGTTAGACCATTCTTATTATTTCCATAGCTGCAGTTAGATCTACAACGATAACGACAAAGATTCTATGGTGTCTGAAATTCTATATTTATGTATTCTACTCGGCAGTTAGGTTAAATTTCCACAAATTTACCACAGAAAAGTTATGACACAAAATATGAAAATCCATGATAGAGACGTACTCTCGCCCTGAAGTGAGCACAGTGGAAAACACACCTCGGCAAGATCGCTGCAGCAACTGGCATACCTCGGGCCGCAGTTTCCGCCTCGTAAGCGACATAAAACAAGCGCGGCGAGGAGGGTATGTACGACTGTCTGCGGCCGTGCAGGTCAGGCTTTGTGATCCTCCAGGGAGACATGACTGTGACGTCTAGTAGAAACGTTTATAGTGTTGGTGTGGAGAGGGGAGGGTGAGGGATGACGAGCCGCGCGGCGTGTCAAAGGGCAACACGGACTAGGGGCTGGTAGCAGGAGGGGTGGTTTAATGCCGCCGTCCGTCAAACGCCCCGGTGTAGGGGGCAGAGAGGAGGACAATGCGCTGCATGCCACAGTCTGATGACGTCACTAGGGTCATCCCAGCCACCCCCCGCCTCCAGAGAGCCGGGAGATGTGGATCACCTACTCTGTGGTTGTCCCAAGACTGGGATAAGCCCTCATGTCACGACCCGAGACATGCTACACAGGGAGAGGGCTTATGGTTAACTACTGTACTCGGCGCACTGATTAAGGGAAGTGTAAGCAATTTTATTGTATTTTTCAGCTTTCGAGCCATAACATTTATTCAAACTAAATTATCAAAGTTTTCTTTTCGACGAAGCATAGAGTGTATTCTTGATAAACTGCTCGACATAAATAATAATCGAATCTTTAATTTATGTGGCATGTAGAATCACTGCGAGAAATTTTTTTAACGTTAACCTATAATTTTCTTGCAGTTATTCTGCGCGACAATTTATTGAAAGATTCCAATATTATTTAGGTCAAGCAGTTTACCATGAATATATACTTTTTTTTTGTCGAAGAGAAAACTTTGATAATGCAATAAGATTAAAAGTTATGGCTCAAAAACTAAAAATACAATCAAATTGTCTAACACTCCCTTTATGAGTGCGTGGTAGATAAATAAACGCTAAAATTATCAATTTATTTCTTCGCTTTTTTTGGATGCCAATATGGATAAAATACTCGTGGACAATCCTAGATAATTGTATTTGCAAACTTTATGAGTAAATATTTATCCAGAATTACTAATTCGTTACGCGTGATCTCTTGCGCCGGAGTTAAATGCACGAGGTTCCGACGTCAGAGATTGTGCCTCAGAATTTCGAAATACTCGAAACAATTTTGTTTAAAACGTTGGCTAAAACTATCGTCTAGGATTGCCATTGTTTAATTTTCTCAAATTGGCTTCAAGAAACCTACAGTTATAGATTTATGCTTTCAGCGTTGAATTATGTTCCACGCCCTCCCTCTTAAGGGCGCTGCCTACCTGCGCTTCAAATGCGTTACAATATGTGAGAATTATATTTGTTACGAAATTGTTCTACATGCTTCCATAGTGCCAATGTACGAAAAGTCTACGCACTTCAGACAAGGGCGGAATGTCATAGTTACGACACCGTGCTCATCAAAAACACTGTTTCAAAGCCCTACATTGCTAAAAACGGTATTTTCAAGCTGCCCCGTACTTCAAGTTGTACTGACGGAATGTGTTCGGAACTCAGGCATAACAGCGCACTGAACTTTGCTACAGGTTTACCACCAATAAAATCATGCGCGTAGCCAGGATTTGTGTGCGGGAGGGGTTTCGTCCTGAGACTTTTGTGTAGGAACACCAACCACCTCTTTAAATGAGGGAGGAGGATCCGGGGGTCCTTCCCAGGAAAAAATTTGGATTTTATGGTGAACAATAGTGCTGTTTTAGCGGTTTTCGTTACTAAACATTGAATATACTGCTGGTAAAATAAAATTTTTTTAATGTAAACTTTTTTTTTTTTTTTTTTTTTTTCAAAATTTCACTTCTTTAAAGCTTTTTTTCACGAAAAAATTGGCGCTTAAGGTTCAAAATAGAGCGGTTTTAACAGTTTTACTATCTGAAAATAGAGTATATGTTGCTGGTGAAAATATTTTTAACTTTTAAATATAAAATTTCATAATTTTCCACCCCTTTAAAATTGGGTCCGTGGTCCTCCCCCGAGAAAGTTTTGTGTTCCAGGGTACAACATAGGGCTATTTTTAACTATTTCCGTAACTATAAATTGAAATTTCTACAAGTGAAAACATTGCGATTTTATAAAATGAATGTTTTTTCAAATTTTTGGCAGGCTAAAAAAAAAAGGGGGGGGGGGTCTTCTGTCCCTGATAACACCATCCTTCCTGGCTATAATTATATGGTCACTGTTTAAGGGGGATGGTGCGCCAAAGTAGAGAAGTTTCACAACTTTCGACATAATTTTTTACCATCGCTTATTATCAAAAATCAAGGCTCGACAATCCGTAGATTGCACTTTTGTACACCATCTTACTTTATTACAGAGTCACAGACTTTGTTATTTTTGGAGCACTGGTGGCAGATAGGAAATATGTCTCTTTTTCCTACCTGCCATCACTGCTTCAAAAACAAGACAGTCTGTGACTATGTAGCAATGTAATAAGTTGTACAAAAGTATTATTTCCGGATTGGTGAAGCTTGATTTTCGATAGTAAGCCAGGAGAAAAAGTTATGTCGGAAATGGTAAAAATCCACTGCTTTGGCGCACCAACTCCCTTATGTCCCATAGTGAAAATATATCGGCGAGAATCTTACACGCTAGTTCATCACTTGGCTCTTTGAGGCGATGCAACGTTTGATGACTCTTTAGAGAAATATTATTGACATATGACACTGCGCGAGTATGTCGTCCTATAAAACAAAGAGAATGACTAATGTCATAAAGAAAGATATAAGTGTTTGGCTGTAGCCAACACATAGAAACATATAAATACTAAATCCATAAGGAATTTAGGCATTTGATTAATTTGTTGTGATCCTAAAATATGTATGTTTAAAGATTCAGTCAAACTGCAAGACACCTTCAAAATGTTTTCAAAGTTGTATGAACGTAATACAATTAAGAGTGCATGGTGTATACTTCCGAACCAACAGCAACAGTTCAGAATTGTAGGTTTCTCGCAGCCAATTTTCAAAACTAAAAAAACAGCAATCCTAGACAATAGTTTACAACCAACTTTCGGAGAAAACATTTTTCTCGAGTAACGTATACCTGAATAACAATCTCTGATGCCGAAATTTCGTAGTTTTAATAACGGAATAAGAGATCACGCTTAACTAATACATAATTCTGGGTAAATGTTTGCTCATTAAGTTCGCAAACATAAAATAAAGGAGTGCTGTTTTGTAGTTTTTCTACGTTGACTTTTTGTTCCATGATGTTTCTATTCATTCTTAGCTTATGATTTCGGGGCTCGTAATGAATTGATTCAAAAAGTGCAGATCTCAATTGAAGAATTAATCGCTTATTTATCTACAACACCCTCTTAAGTTGGCTCCCTTGATATATGGCGTTAGTGTGTGTCAGGCATGAAATACACAGAGTGCTGAAGGTGCCGCTTACCCGGTGTACGTAACATTTATCACCTCGATGCGCAAGCCACGTAACCGTGCTTCAAGTGCCGTTCTTCTATTTTCTCTGTCAAACTTCAAGCGGTTGCGTAATCCTTTTATTTGAGGTAAGCATGTGTTTTACGTTTCAGCAAATGTCTACCTTTGTCACTTTTGAATCCTGCTGGAACTGCTTTCGTACGGCTATCCGAAAACCCCGTTTTTAGTATGACAGTAAAAATGTGTCCGAAAACAATGTTTGTAATAGCTGTGCTGAATTTTTACACTTACAACTACGTATTTAGAAGTGCGTGTGTTCTTTGCGTAGATATGAATGTTATGCATTCTTACTTTGTTTTGTCAAAATATTTGTAATCGATACACGTTTCAACATATTTCAACCTCAGTCTCTTAGCTGTTTGAACTACGCAGAATTATTTCAAAAGAATTATAGGTTACCTTTCAAGAATTACTTCGCAGTTATTCTGTGCGACAAATTAATGAATGATTCCATCTTTATTTATGTCTAGAGTTTACCAAGAAAATATCTTATACTTTGACTAAGAGAAAGTTCTGATACAATTTGAATAAATGTTACAACTCAAAAACTGAACATGCAGTAAAACTGTATAACACTCGCCATTAAGGAAAAGAGTTTTTAAGACAGTACTGACAAATTTACGGCGCCGTCATGTTTAGTAAAATGGAGATTTGTGTGTAAGTTACTACGTATTTTAGTTGTGGTACACTGTACATTTGGTTTTCCAACCCACTCTAGCTGCATGATGTGTGTTTTGAATCTTTAGTGATTAATTTTTTTAAGTTAAGCTTTCTAGAACACATTTTTACAGCAACTACAAAAAATAATTCGAGCCCTTTCTTAAGGTAATGGAAATGCTGGAAACTAGAAATGACGTGGTGTGTAAGGAATATATATTCAAATGATTTTCTTGAGGATATTTAAAAACAGTTTTGCCAGAACAATGAAATACGTCATGTTCAAACACCTTTGCTGGTCGGTCTATTCAGGAATATAGGCAGCTCTTAAACAGTAAGAATAAGTTTTATTCTTATTATTTCTACATGTACTATGCTATAAAATACGTATTGTGTAAGAGCGACGTCGGTCGGCCTATGTAATGCAATATCGCCTCTACACGCAAACCCCGCAACTGGCGCGCAAGGCTTTACTATTATTCATTTTCCTATGGGACTTTAAGCTGTGACTGTATTATTATTTTATTTGCGATACTTATGGTTCATATTCCAGCGCCTATTTCTATTAATGTCATTTTCGAATCCGGTTGGAGTTTTCCAAAACACGCCATCAAAATAAGCTGTTTTTAGCCGCTCTGGGGTCTTGAAAAGCGTGTTTCCAATAAGCGATCCTAACTTTTGAGCTGATGGAAACATTGTTTGAAATGTGTTTTCTTTTCATAGATGTACAAACTTAATGCGCGTTGAGATGTTTCTTCCAAATATCATTACTTGTAACTCGCTGCAATGCGCCGGTAGATAGGAACCTTAAACAACTCCCCATGAATGTAACTGCAGCAGCAAATATTTCTGTCAACATGTAACTTCAAACAGGCAGCCGCAGTGGCCACTCTGCTACACATCAAGTTTTCCGGAATCTACCCGGCTTGTTTGGCAGAACCTGCCCTCCTGTTCCTGAACCCGAAGGTAAACCAGGACTCTAATAGTCACGATGTGCAGTTTAATAGAAGTTCGTGTGTACCAATACACGTAAAGCCACGTTTGTTCATAATGGCCCCCTAATGGAAATATACACTCCGGTTCCGTGACTTGCATACAGAAGCATACGTATATGTCATAGTTTATGTGTGGATGAGGGGGCCGCGAAGTCCGAGTGGGGCCGACCCCCCGTGGCTCAGTTGGTTGAGCGGCCGGCTTTGGTGTGGGGGGTTCTGGGTTCGATTCCCAGGTCTGGCTGAGTGAAAATTTGTGTTTGTCAATTTGGCTGGATTTATTTACTTGGACATACTCCATTGCGAAATAAATGACTGTCAAAAGAAAACTAAAAATAAGACAAGAAAACATAAATAAGCAGAGTATGCTTTAGTCATCAGGAGACATACACAACATGAAATTCCAAAACTGGAATCTGGTCAGATAAAACAAGGAACAAACAGAAAATAAATAACAAAAATATAAAAATAGCTAAGTTGACGTGCGACACAATGATGTGACGAAACAAAATACAAACAGAAATACAGCAAACAACACAACGATGAGACTAAACAAAACACAAAGATGTCGGACACAAACAGAAAAAACAACAAACGACACAAATGATGAGACGAAACAAAACACAGTAGTTTTCCAAACAGTCAGTATTAACGACGTTTCGGGAACTGGAATCTGTTCCCGTTATCAGGTAGACTCACAGGGTTCAGGAACACGAGTGCGACTGATGAGGAGACTGGAAAACCATGGGTTTATATAGGGTAAAGCCCCTTATCGTGCTCAGCCAATGGGAGACGAGCTGTCTCCTGATTGGTCGCGCAGCGTGTATTGGCTCTGATTGGTTGTGGTGGGTTCAGTGTTTGTTTTTATTTTGTGCTGGAAGCACTTAGCCAAAGCAATAGCCCTCCTAAAATCTGGCTCCATTACGTGGACGACACTTTTACTATCTGGCAACACGGACCTGAAACCCTGGAGGAATTTGTGAACTTTCTAAACTCATTGAGGCCATCAATAAAGTTCACCTATGAGAAAGAAACCAATGGCAGCATTCCTTTCCTGGACGTACTAGTTAGCAGGGAAAACAGCAGTCTGGAAACCAAAGTATACAGGAAACCTACACATACAGGCTAATACCTACATTTTGCATCCAACCACCCTAAAAGCACAAAAACTGGCATAATTCGCACACTAGCCAACAGAGCTGAGATTATTTGTTCCAACAAGAAATCCGTAGCTGATGAACACAACCAAATAAGAAAAGAACTCACAGCCAATGGTTATCCAACAAACACCATCAAACAGCACATGAAACCTAACAGAACACTTAAGCCCACAGAAACAGAAAAACCATCAGGAATCCTAGTTATTCCGTATGTTCGAGTCCTTTCTGAAGAAATAAGATGTCTAGGAAACAAATACGGACTTCGAACAGCATTCCGATCCAAAGCAAACATTAAAAGTATGGTTACCAGGGTGAAACCAGCCAAAGAAGAACTACAAACACACAACTGCACCAAGAATTTTATCTAAAAAAAAAAAAAAAAAAAAAAAAAAAAAAAAAAAAAAGTGGTCAGATCACTCGACTCCTACCAAGGCGATCCGGGTTCGATCCCCGGCGGTTTCAGTCCGGATTTTTTTGCATGTGGGAAATGTAGCGGACATTGCCGTTCGCCGGCGGGTATTCTCGGAGAACTCCCGTTTCCTCCGCCCTTCTCATTCCGTCAATTCTCCATTATAGGGTTTCATTTCACGTCATCTACCAGGACATGCAGATTCCTACGAGCGTCCAGTCAAAAATCTGTACTCGGGGTACGATACCCTGCCCTCGGGTACCCTCTCAAAAATAGTTTTAAAAAATTTTTATGTGTAGGTATTGTTACTTATAACTGTGTAGAGCTCACCAGGTAGGCGGAACTGCAAGCGCGGAACGATGCAATGCCAACACTCTGAAGGTTATCCTCACTATTGAAAGCAAGCTGACGTAAATAACGAAGAGGCAGGGCCACCGAGAGGGTCACGCATCAGTCCGTCAGCTGGGGCATCTCCAGATCGACTAGGAAGCCGTCCCCCTGCTGACCAACTACGTCGTTCGAGGGTTGGATGTCTGGGACTCCGCTCGCGACCCGGGGAGGTCATGGCCATGCTCACGTGCAAGTCGCTTTGCGTATCGATAGCAACCGTACTAAGTGGTAAACCGCTTGGTTCCGGGTTCCAATATATTTCTAATGAAGCTCTCCTGTGTATCAGGCCTTAAGCCAAGATTGTACTACGCCAGTCGTAGAGCTGTATTGAGTTATTTTAGTGTAATTAAAAGCCTCATCTAATCAGTATTCTGACGTTTGATAAGTAACCTTAATCCCTTGTCGAAGTAACCCAGCAGTCACAGTTGAGTGATGGAGACAGTAAGTGGCAGCCCTGTCTGAGCAAGCCACTCTTATGTTCACCCCGAGGGAACTGAAACAATATGGTTATTCATAGCGACTCCTGGTTCTCGCGAAAACATTTTTGCACCAGCTTTCTTCAGTGCCTGACGAGCTCACTTAAAGCTCTGCTTCGATGTCTGTGATTGGATGTTTTCAACTCACATCGTCTTGGGGTTCAACCCGCTGATCAAAGACGTTTGGTGTCCCTGTTACTTTGTTCTGGTTGGTGGAGACAAATAAGAGAAGCCTCCACGCAAACACACACTGCCAATAACCACTATGCACAGCTGCAGAAGAGCACGAGACATTTTATAGCTCATTCGGGATAGAGTGAGCACTAAAAATTTTACCCTTGAAAAATATCACTGGCCGTTACTGCATATAAGTCACCATTAACTATAGTCCCCTTACTGCTTGTATGGTTGGCAGCGAAACTACGCAATATAGTTCCGTGTATTTTTCTATTTAAATACAACAATACTATAACAAAATCAACAATACACAATTTTTTTTATAAAACTATATAGGTGCCTACAGATTGCACAATTTATCTTACACGCGAAAATGTCAAGTGACGTGTTCAGAGAAGTTAGACGCTTACAGTCGTTAGCAGTTACGCTGGGTATGATACGAATTGGCTGAAAATAGAACTTTAGCAGGACTTTTTTGAGTGCTCACTTTTATCCTGAACCACCTATAACAAAGTGTTGCAAAATCCTTTTCGCGAAAATCAGGGGTCCGTAGTTATTCACTTAAAACTTCGACACTGTTGGATACATGCAAAAAATTACAGGTATGTTATTTAGCATTCTTCCCGTCTTGTTTTATACTCACTGAGCCGCTCGTTCTGTCTCTATTACCTTAGTTTTATACAAGACGTTAGGGTTGCAGCCTGAGTCTACATGTTTTGCGTGTTCGAGTCCTAGACGAAAGAATACAGTAAGGACTACACAGTGTGCGCATCCCGCCTCACCGTAGCCTCTAAGACCAAGTCAGTAAACTGGCGTGTCTTCACTCGCCGACAACTCACCTCTATGAGACATTGAGTGATGACCCTATCATTTCATTACTTCATAAAAATTAAAGTTCTATTATACACGCCTAAACATAAAAAGACCGCAAAAACGTCCATTTTCACGAGTTTTTCATAGAAAAAATGAGCTTTAGAAAAGAATAGAGGCCGTGAAATGGATATCTACACGTGCAACTTGTATTTGAATGTTGTTACTAAGCAGAGATTATCCACGTTACATTGAAAAGTTTTCAAATAAACTTGTATCAGTGGAGGCTCTGCACTCGGCTTGTTCGGGTAGTGTTAAATTTCCGCTCGGTTAATTTGAAAATATGATCCAATTGATTTTTTTTTTTTTTGCGTTCCTGTAGCGAACTAAGCTAAATCGCTCGACCACTCATTCAACTCCGGGCTGACTTTGCTTTGGAGAACAGTAAGCCTGTTTCAGCAGACAGTACGCGCAAAATACGTGAGTAGGAAAATTTAGCACTAGACATGACCAATAAAACAGTGGTGAGAGACAGTACACATGCTGCCAAAAATATCTATGAAAGAAGCACGAAACATTTTATTCAATACTTGTGAGGTGCTAGGGATCCAGCTTTATTATATTACTGTATTATTATTAATACATATATATTTTTGTACATTTACTGTACTGTCAGTTACAGCGTATTTTAAATTCTCATTTTCCTTGTTGTCTTATAACTAGAGGTACGTCAATTTCGTGGATTCATCAGGCAGCAGCCTAGACTTGTCAGTCTTATACACCCACTGGCCACAATTGATTATATATTGGCTTATAACCGTACACGCAGGCAGCAAGCGATAGCACTTCGCATTATTTCCTAATTTACTACTGGCTTGAAGTAGTCAAACGCGTTTCTTAACAGCCGCCAGCAAGTCACAGACATGACAATGAAGTATACATAATAGGCGTTCAACATGACCTGTAATGTATCTGCGAAATTTACGTACCTCTACTTATAACTAGAGGCAAGATTATTTCGCGTGTTGATTCTAGGTCAGGTTGAATGCCAATAATGTATACTTCACAACTCCTTCTGTGATTAGACGTCACCTGTTCCAACACGTCTTTGACGACTGCAAGCCAGTGATAAATAAGGGAACAAGTCGTGGTGGTAACACGTGTTACGGTTACAAGCCAATGGATATTTGACTTTGACCAGTGTGTGTATAGGTCTGAGAAGTCCACGCTGTTGCCAGACGAAAACGCGAAATACTCGTGCCTCTACTTATAATATTTAATTTAGTTCTTGAACTCAGCTGCTGTCGTTTAATTTAGTGAAGTATTTAAGAAATACAAAAAATACTACAGAACTTTTTGAATTCTAGCCTAGTTAAAACTCTGAATTGTCAGCAGGCATGCAACAACAACGTTAATTACCTGTGAAGATCTAGTAATCCTTTTTTACTTTAGCAGGTTAGTTTTTAGTAAACACCTTAATTGTACAAGACTTTCATTTAGTATATCTCATACCCAGAGCGCACGATTATTGGTGAAAAGAATTCTGCAACAGTTTGTTTCAATGCCTTACGTGCACATCTCTAGCTTTGCTTCGTGGTAATTGGCAGAATGTAGGCGTGGCTCATTTGACTGTGCCAAAAGGAACAAGGTTAGTGCGACACCACACGTCTGTGATCTGCGGGTAGAATCCAAGACACTGAGAGTTATAAACAGCCAATCACTGAGCATGAAGCAGGGCTACAGATGTGTACGTAAGGCACTGAAACAAATTGTTGCAGAATTATTTTCACCAAAAATCGTCGGGTCTACTTATACCAAAAAAAAAAAAAAAAGAAAGGTAAGTGGTTTGTCAGAATTAGTCTCCGTTACTGTGCATAAGCTGTTTAATAAAGATCACGTGGAACTACTTTATTGTTATCAGGTACTTTAATTAACATAATTATATTGAGTGTTACATCATAACAAAAACAAGTCAATGTAGATAAAGAAACGTCTTGTGATATTTATATGGACGGTTTTGTCTATAAGTATACCTAAACGTCAGAAATTACACCCTGATTCATATTAAAAATAAAGCATACCCATTACAAATTAACAAATGACTAACCCAATGTCTTGTTGTTACATTTAGCAAAAATTTATAAGTTTCATCATTACCCTGAATTGAATGGTCAAAATGACTTTTATCGGTACCGTTCCTGGATTATAAGACTTTAACTAACTTAAAATACACATAACTTACAAAATAATTAACTATTTATTAAATGAACTTCTAAGTCATCTTAAACATAATAATATACTATGAACCACTGAATTTACAGGTTGTGGTAGGAGAGATTATTTTCTCGCTTCCAAAACAAGGCTTTACTTTAGCCTATGAAAATATTATTTTAAATAAAGATAATAAAATAAAATAAAGAATACTGACTACTGTTCAGTATAAGTGGCTACGAATACACGAAAAATAAAAAAAAGAAAAACAGTTTCTATATATATATATATATATATATATATATATATATATATATATATATATATATATATATATATACATATATTACGTTCAAACAAGCTGTTGCCAGCAACTTCGTTTGCAATGTTTACGATTTAATATGGCAATACTTTTGAAACGAAATAGTTTTGAAAAGTGCTGAATGAGGCAAAATGACGATAAGGGTCATAAATGACCTTTTCAGAAACATTTTTAAACGAAAAATATTTTCACAAAATTTATTGGGTATCCCGTTCTGCCATCTTCCCAAAAGTATAATTTGTTTTCGTAGAAACCTTCACAGGCGCACGTATAACCCACCAAAAGTTTATTTCTTCACAAAAATTGTTGGGTATCCTGTCCTGTCCTTCTACGTCGTTTTGCTTTCTCTCACCCATTTTTTTTTTTGCAGAAATCACCCAGGGTGCACGCAAAACTTATCAAAATTGCATTGCATTCAGATGACTGGTATAGAAACACATAGAAGACGAACAAACAAACAATCATTTTTTAAAATATAAGCTAGCACTCTGTCCGCGGCATTGCCGGAGTATTACTCGTTCAATTGAAGGACCACTTCGTACACCAGATTTGTAGCTCGGCCATCAAGTGTTAGGATAACAAATCTGCAGAGTAAGCTTACTCTGCAGCAGGCTAACTAGCTGTAGCTAAGCATGTGAAAAACTGTCCTTATCCCTGCTAATCTTAACGGCTGTCCCGGACCATTTTAAAGTCATAGAAAAACAGACCTTGAATATGAGAGGGTATTTGGATGGTATGAAAGCAGTATACGTAGCATGAAGACTCATATTCTGTGAGCAGAGCCATTCATGACATGCCCTCACTAGGTGGAGTCGAAAGTTCCTTAAAAATATATAAAATATTCAGTCATTCGACACATAAAGGTTGTACAACAAAATGTAACGATATCATTGCAGTTAACTTCCCTTTAAATTATATATCTATTGCCGTATTTTTTTTTCAGATCGTCTGCTTTGAGATGTTTACAATGACTAGGTAATTGAGAGTTATTTTCTCAGAATAAAAACTGAGGTTACCATTTTTCGTATTTATGTAGACATTATTATGAAGCAAATTACAGCTCAACATCTCAACATCTCAACTGGTTAGGTAGATATCTTTTGAGGAACGAAAACCAATTTTTCGCCTTTTAACTCCTTAGGTAATCGAATTTCGCAAAATCTTACCATTACATGTTAAACTTTGTATAAGTATCCACTTGAAATGAAAATTTCGACGATAACCTATTCAGTCAAAGGGTGATCGACGATTCAGTTTTTAAAAAAAATTTCATTCCTCACAGCTTTAAGAGCTCGGATTCAGAAAATTTCAAAAATATATTTACGGGCATTTACGTATTAATGATCTTAAAGCGAACAGCAACTCTATAAATCGACGAGTTAAAATAACAGTCATAGATTTAACTAATACACGTTACATAACTTTTCACCCTCTAACGATTAGAATGTACATAAAAATGCTTTACAGACAGTTAAGTTTATTGTATAGGCACCACATTTAAGTGGAAACTGTGACAATATTCCGTTGGGTTCGAGAAACATAGACAATTAATTGAAAACACCTTTCTCCCGTTTCATCACATTTCACCTTCTTACGTGTCAAATTTCGAAGAATCAATAAAAAATAATTCAGGTATTTAAAAAAGCGTAACGATTCAGTTAGGTCGATATAAATATTGATCACAAATCAAAACACATTTTACCCTTTTTTAGATATTTAGAGTCGAATTTCGAATAAATTCTGAAATAGTATTTTGGGTCCTTACGTAATCATCACTCTGAAGCAAACAGCATTTCGATATCCCGATTAGTTCGATGTCTATGGAAAAATAATAACTGAAATCTCGTTTCACGTATTATCACCCTCTTAATTAAATAATTTTGAAACGATTAGAAGTCCTATCTTACAAACATTTGTATACGTATTTAATTTACGTAAACATCGCGACGATAGCTGATATGGTTCGAGCAGGACAGACGATTAACAAAAAAAAAAACTTTTCCTACCTTTTTATTCATTGGGAGTCGAATTTCGAAATATCATAGAACAACTTTTTGGGTATTGACATAAGCATCATGTTGAAACAAAAAGAAACTCTGTATCTCGAAGTGTTCGATGGATATCGATAATTAACCTAAAATACATTTCAAGTATTTTTACCCCCTTGAAAGTTGAATTTCGAAAAATCCTGAAATTCGCCAACATGCATTTTTCAATTCACCCATTTAAGTAAAAGTCATGACGATAGGCCGTCGGGTCCGAACTATGAAGACGAATCTTAGAAAACACAATTCACCTCTTTTCGTTCACTTAAGGGACGAATTTCTGGGTGTTCGCCTATGATCTGAGGTGAACCCATAGTGCACATTTTAAAATTCTGTAATTTGATATGTCAGTCAGTCAGAGAACCCTTTTATACGTAGAGATTTTTCAGCCACTTTCTGCGAGAAAGCCCACTGCGAATTTGCTGACAGACATAATCATACATTAGATATGACGATTCAGATTGCGTAAAGTTATAATATCAACTTGCAAAGGCGGTTATTATAATTTATGCTGTAACTGACTAACAAGTCTATCTAATCTCATTACTTACTTGGTAACTAGCATATTACTTTTTGTGCTTGTTCTGTACGAATGCATACCATCTTTTTTTTTCGTAATTTTATTATTTTATTCTAATTTTTACGTTTCATTTATATGTAAATTTCTAAATGCAGACAAGTAAACTGTAATTCAGCCATCTTTCTAATTTAATTTCAGGTTTAAAAACCAAATAAATAATTAAAAAATAACAAATAAAAACAAAGGCACTGTAACGGACATTTTTATTGCTTATTATTTCGACTACATAGTGCAGACATTTTACAGCTGAGTCGTGATCACGTTTGTAGCAGTACAGGTCTGGACACTCGCCTGGAAACTTGACCCGGTTGTTGTTTGGCTGTAGTTTGCCAAGTTACCGAGAATATTGTGTTTTATTGGCGCTTCAGTTAGGGCGGTCGGACTCAAATTCCGCTCACTTTTTTCCATTGTTAAATTTACAAAGTAAATAAAGATTGCTGGAGCCTTTTCTTAAATTTGTGAGCGAAGAAAGTATTTCATAAATTGATAAAAAATACGTTTTGATAAATTGTTTATCTAAGCGGAAAGGAAGTGGGCGGAGTTTAGCCCGACCGCCCTAACTGAAGCGCCAATTAAACACAATATTCTCGGTAACTTGATGAACTACAGCCGAACAAGCGGGTCAAGTTTCCAGGCGAGTGTCCAGACCTGTTCTTCTACGGCCGTGGTCGTGATGCAACCATATATCTAATGAAAGCTGACTAAAAAAAAAAAAGTCGGATGAAATAGATGTGAATTGAGTTGGATTAACGTAACGTGTCATATGACGCCCCAGGCATTACAGAACTAATATATGACGCCATGACGTTGTGGGCTAATATAGCCGGCGGTATTTCCAAAGCTGTCAAATTGTTATGCATGAGTTATCTAATATTTTAATCCATCCTTATCACGTCAAGTATGTTATCAACTACATCAACGTGATATTAAATGCTCATGAGAAGAAAAAATGCATTGTGTTTATAGTCATAACGATTCCTGGCGAAATTACAAGAACAATCGACAAAATTTTTAAGTCACAGACTACTATAGTTTTAGCGTAACGTTAGTTGTAAAATTTTACTGTGTGATGTTACTTGTAATTAGTAAAAGCTACATCATGTATAGAAATAAGATGTTACAATAAAAAATTACAGTTACATTATTGGATTTTTTAGCTGCTAAAAAAAATACAATACAATATAAGTTTCCAAAACAGAATATTTTTGTCTTCGTTACATAGAAAATAAAACTAACGAATTTCCTCTACCAGTCAGTTATCTCCAGTGAGTGAAGTATGTTACCCGAATGTGGCGATAAAAGGTAATGGTAGTCTATAGAAAAAAAAAGGATGCTTTTTCAACATCACGACGAAGCACAGAGAAATTACTATTTTTAGGCACGATTTGGTTATACATGAACACCAACTAACTCCTAAACATCGAATAATTCTGTATTCAGAGTTGATATTAAAATCAAATATTCAGACGTCATATAAAGAGCAAAATCTTTACAGTAGACTCCAGAATCATATGGAGTCGGATTTATTAGGTTCTACAAAAATCTTCGCGCCAGTAAAAAAAAAGTAACCATAGTCCTGGATAAAACTAACTATTCAAAATGGTACAAATAATATATTTTACCTCAAGAATAAGTCCCTATGTGACGGTAACGACTCGTGAATCATCTTTCATGTACATACTTTCGTCTTTTATTCCTGTTTTAGTTAGGCGACCCATCTAACCGAGCGCCTGGGGCATGCTGCTCTCCGTCCACAGTCTCCCTTTAACAGCTCGGCCCATTGGCCCTTCTTATCACATTGGTCTAGGCAAGTGACGAATCATGATCGTGTCGCAGTTCAAGAGAAGCTGTATTAAGGCACTTCTACACGATCAAATTTTGCTCTTCACTTTTCTGTCAAATTTTTAAATTAAATTTCTTGAATCCCAAGTAATGCCACACCGACGTCATAATCACAGCCATTTCGTTATTTAATTAATTTAACGCCGTTAATTTCGTCAACGAGTTTCGTTTCGAACATGTATAAAATTTTCTTGGCTCAAAACACATATGAACAATAAAGAGGTTCTACGACAACATTAATTAATTAAAGTAACGCAGTAAGTGAGTTCTGCATGCGAATTGCAGCACATTATGTGCATTATTTATTTTCAATAATTTGTATATAAACAATAATAATTTTTTTATTTCTTGAATCAAGGATTAGTGTAGGCCTGTAATTGTAAAATAGCTACATTATTTATTTCGTGCATCACTTGCTTCCAGATTATTTTATAACTTTTCAAGTGGTACCTTTAATATTTGCTGAATCAAATTTCTTGAATTCTTGTGTTATTTAATATATTGAATTCAATGAATATTTAGTCGTGTGCAAGAGCCTTAAGACTCTACTTAGACCAGGAAATTTCTCAGGTTCAACGATCTGCGAATTGTACACAACAGGCCTGTGAACTCTCTATCCTCAGCTACTTGTTCATTGGCTGGCCTCTTAGTGAGTCACGAGTTCTTCGCGTGGCCAGGTAGCGAGGGAGTCAGAGAGTGTTTTCATTCAGGATTTATTTAATAGTTTTATGCCCTCAAGTTCAAGTTTAAAAAACAGGGATCAAATCACGGACGTGACCCACGTGTACACGAAATATAAAATCACGCATTTTTGAATGAATTCGTGAAATTACCGGGTAACTGACTATACACCATGAGCTCATGATATTGGCATGCCTACAGGAGTCATCCAACAAGAGCGCTTTGATATTAAATAGTACAGCTTACCAGAGACTTCGTTCCTTGCTTCTTGCACACCACTTACTGACAAGAGAGTTCCTCCTACATGCCTGTACCGGACAAGTGGTTACACAGTCGTTGCTAAGTATGGCTTCCTTTGATACACATCTATGCTTTACTACTGGCACTTTCGAAAAAAAAATAGTTAAGAATAATGATCAAACAATATTTAGTGCATATGATTGATTTATTAGACTTTCTAGCTCAATAAAATCTACGCACACTGATGATTTCTCAGTTATGTTTAAAATTAAAAGTGGCAAAAAGGCAGAATTTTTTTTGGAAATAAAAATGTAACAAGTGCTTTGAAAGTGCTCGCTTATAAGTATGGATGACTAAATTTACAGTGGAAGTTTCTGTAGGGACTATGCGATTATCGTGATCGAAAACATTTTGGCGTCGGGTGTTTCAAATTCTTACCTTAAAAAATGCAGCTCTGTTTAATGTTTGCCGACAGCGTGTATTTGTTCAGTAGAGACGTATCACATTTGACTGTGCCAATCAGAGACAGGTTACTGCGACACCAATTGTGTGCGTGTACGTACACAATTGGTGTCACAGTAACATGGCTAAAAAATAGTTTGTAAATTTACCAGACGTGCGTATAGAAGCACTAAGAAAGTAGGTACGGTAGAATAGTTTCCCAGATATCCATGGTAGCACTCCTAAACCTTTTTATAAAACAGTCAAATGTATACTGAATTTACCAGACTTGTATTGTAACAACTGTAAAAGTTTGCATATTTACAAGACAAAGTATGGTAACTCTACTATACTGCGTCTGGGATAATAACTTCCTAAACATTCAAGGAAGTTTTTTTACAGTGATGATTAGCGTGCAGAACACCAAGACAAGTGAAAGTTAAGATATTCAATAACTAGAAGAGACACTGGTAAATCGCGGGAAAAGTTGAGAGTTTGCTAGGCTTCAACATGCTATATATAACACTGAAGGCTATATTGGCTATAGTTTATATGAAGCACTGTGTCCTACTTCAACAGACCCAAGTATAACTGTACAGTTTTAACACAGAACGTGTGTGATTTGCCAGGAAACTGTTCACACGTGCCACGATTGAGATACTGCAGTTTATTGAAGTCTATGTGTAATATTTCCGCGATTTTCCAGTGTCTCTATCATTAACCACTGATTTTGAAGCAGAGCTGCAGAGGTACACGTGAAGAATTGAAACGAATTGGTTCAAAATAGTTCCGCGAAAATCTAAGGTCACTAAGCGCAGGACGACAAACTGAGTCCTAACACATGATAGTAAGATGTGCAGGGAAGTAAACTCGTGGTAGAGTTAACGTAATTGATCTAGGTCAGTCATGTATTTGTTTAGAATTAGGCGATGTGTCTGATTGGTTATTGCATGCTGGGGATTATTCTTAGGGATGATGGTATATCTCGAAAATGTTTTGTGACAACATACTCTTCAAAACGCTGTAGTTTCTTGCAACATATATGATTCGGCGATATACTTCTGACGCAACGTATCTGTCTGCGGACCAATAACTGTCACCAAATATTACGATATCGGGATTCTTATTGGCTCAGTCAAATAGAGTAACAGCAGAAAGTCCAAGCTAAAGTCGATAAACCTTCTGGTAAGCTGAACGTGTTTAAATCCACCAAACAGTCAAGTTTCCCTGCGGCGAACCATCATCTCTAATTATTCTCAACTGGCCGGTTATCGTTCAGGCGTGTTCGTACGAAGGCGCTGATTGGTGGTGGGCTTTCCTGTATGTTACATGTCAGTGTCACCGTGCATCGGTCTGAGGTCACACTGGGTCTTCAAACGCAACAAAATATCAACTGCTATCAGCATGTCCGAGATATCCGGTCTCTAATGTAATGACTTAATATTAACAGAAGCCCTGGCATGAGACTTTGCCTATACAACAAATAAATGAATGTAGCTATCTTTAAAGGTCTGAATTATTTCGTGCAACCGATATGTTTTATACGGCGAAGGATTGTGGTCAGATGCTCCTGGAAAAGCGGTGAACTCTTTTATAACATCCATCATTGCTTAAAGCATGAGGTTTTTTAAACTTGTGTGGCCGCGCCAATATGAATGTCAAACTGACTAACAGCGGTTCAATTATCCTTCTTTCTTTGCTTTATTCTTTTTTCATCCCTTTCCCGTTACTTCCATTTTCGGTCGGCCGCTTCACCCCCATTTGTTTTTCTCGTGCCCAAACATTCACCTATCTCGTGCCGCTAAATTGCGTGTTCAACCCCCGTCAGGCGTAAATGAGTTCACGTGATCATAAAAAAGGGAGAGACAGAGAGGGGAAACAGCTTTCAGTGGTTTGCTATTGTCGCACGTCGCTTTATTCCGTCGTCCGTAGCTCGGAGCGCCGCTATTGTCTTCATCAACCAGCCAGAGGACGAGACCGCTAGAGACATGAAACAATTATGGCGTCGTTCGATTGGGCGACAGGACGCTATTGCACTAATGCAGGTGGTAGCATTTACACATACGTTCAGGGGACAGACATATTTTAAGCCCAAAACAAAGAGAATGAAAATGAGAAGGGAAGATTTTTAAGAACCGTTCTTAAATGTTATTTCATTGTACAGTCAAATACACTATAAATAGAGACAGGACATATTCACGGGTTCACCGACCTGTAGGCTAGCCTCCAAGAATATATGTGAACTCGAAGAAACCACAGCTGTTTATTAGCTGGTCACTTCCACAGTGAAATGGACATGCATTTAGTTACATGTTTGTTATTACCGCAGCGACTTTCAGAAGGAATCAAATATGTCAACGTCCAATTGCTAGGGACAGGAAAATTTCGCGAATTCAATGACATACAGGCTAGAATCAATTATACTATGCAAACTCAAGCCCCGACCATTAGTCAACTAGCTGCTGCTCACTGGAACAATAGACAATGAACGAATAGACGGGGCTTTAGTATGCATAGGGCAATGGATTCTAGCCTACAGGTCAGTGAATTGGCGAAATTTTCCAGTCCTACCAACTGCGAAAGTCACATGAACATACAGTTGTTTAAATTCTATCTTGGGCCCAAACAAAAACGGGAATTTTTCAGGACTCTAACCATAAACCAATACCGAGTAGCTTGTAAAATTTTAGGTGTGAGTGAGAGATTTAGGTCAGCGCTCAATATCGAGGTCCTTACCACTGGTGAGAGGTGACATGAAGTGAGTATGGAGCAGCGCCGGAATGAAGGGAGGGGGGAAACGGGAGATCCCCGAGAAAAACCCGTAGACAAATTGCATCGTCCAGCACGATTCCCACATGCGAAAATCCGGTGACCGACGCCGCCGGGAATCGAACCCTGATCTCCTTGGTGCGAAGAAAATTGTTTGACAACTCGACCACCGTGGCCTTTGAAATTTTAGAACACTGATTGCGATTCACCTTCAGCTAACAAATACAATTTTATTAATTAAATGTTTACGCTACCAACGTAACAACTTGCACATAAAATAACTTTTCTCAACGAACATCCATGTTTTGTTCGCTACAGTCGAGCATAACTTACTAAAATACAAACAGTAGTACGCAAAACGCATAAAAGGAGAACAATTGTACTAAAAGAAAAATAGTAGCATTAATTTATTCAACAGTTCCACTTCACACCGCTATGTTATTTATCTCATATATATTTGCGCTATAAGCATAAATATGTCTGGTATTAGCCTCTATTGTGTATGGTACAGTATAATGTCAGTACTTTTAAAACCATAGTTTATCTTTTCCTTTCAGGTAATATGTATTAACTGCAAATATTTTAACGGAATAAAGATATTTAAGTAACAATCAGTACACAAATTGTACCGTGCTTAAAAGTATACGTAGAAGGGCACAATGTATCACTTTAACTACTTCTTTTTTTTTACGGTATAGTGTTCAAAAGTGCTAACTGTATAGTAAATTACGTACAACGCAATATTCTGTACTTTATTACTACCGTCACAGATTTCTGGTGAAAATAACTTTGCACCACTTGACAGTTGTGCCAACGACAATGTCGTTACAGCGACACTTCACGTCTGTAACTAGTGGCTGGAACCCTAGACGCTAAGAGTTCAAATCGTCCAATCACTGACCACGAAGCAGAGCTGCGTGTGTGCACGTGAGTCACTGAAACCAAAAGGTGCACAATTATTCGTTTCAACAAAAGACCTGTGTATCTATGTAGCACAACCATAATGCCAGGTATGCAAGGATTCGTAGTTCATAACATCCTCGGAAGTCGCAAGGAAATTCGCAGAACATGACGACAACGGAAAGCTATGTGTAACACGTCGAGTGGAACACTTCACAAGACATTGAACACTAAACAACATAAAAGTCTTCCAAGACTAACGAAATGAAAATTCCCAGTGAATAAAAAGTACCATATACTTCAAAGACTTACTCAACGATAGTGTGTACATACAAACAAAATTTTAAATGTCATTTACTTTATTTCACAGTGCTGGTTCAATGTTGTGTATATTGCATGGGAGTATGGATCAATATAAGACCATGTTCGAAAGTTTTGTACGTGCTAATTGTCTTGTCTTGCATGTTGTAGTCGATAATCATTAATTGTATCATTCTTGCGTCAAATAGCTTCTACGGCTGCTATTCTTGACAAGGCCAAACTTTAAGGATATTGTTTTCAGCAAGAATAGAATGCTCTAAAGGAATAGTTAACAGTCTTAGACATACACGTCTGAACACTAACACACACTCTGTCTTATGACCAGTGCCACGCAAAAATTCGCGTAAATATTTAGTAACAGACTATACTCAATTGCTCTATATATACCTGAGCACAATCTGTGAATTGTTGGCCACGAGATTATATGTGACATCAGTTACACATGAAATTGATTTTTAGGTGATTGGTTCCTTAATAGGCACATGTTGAGTTTGACGAAAGAGCCGTCCAACCTGTTATCAAAAACTTTAATTTAGTGCAATAAAATTAGAGAACTATTGGATGCCAACATCAATTTCTATAGGCCTACGTATCAAATAGTATTCATTTTGTTGTCATGCATAGTGACTCTATTATTGCTCTAATGTAATATTGTTCGCTTACACAGCATATGCGTACTTGCGTCTCGAAGTCTAATTTTGTATTTTACGCAATGTGTTGTATTCAATACGACCTGGCGTATCAAAGTCGAATAGTGCACACTTCCGTACGATGACACGAGCTACATCGAGACTTGTTTCAAATCACACAATGAAATATATATGTGTTTGAACATTAGTCCCGAAATGGGGGTTAATGTCGTCCACATTTCGGCAGGCTACGTTGGTTGGTTTGCGTATCTAACGTACGACCGGACGATACATATTTGGACTTTGTGAGACCATTACGCAACTATTATGACAGCTACATATACGTCCTATGAGTAGAATATTGTGTCATACTGTATAACTGCAGCACGAACACTAACTTGTACGCGGAAACTTGTTATGGCACTATAGGTAATTTCGGTTAACCGCCCCCTTAAGCCCATCTCACAGTGTTGTCCACATTATGATGCACAATATTCACTAACGTATGAATTCGATTGTTTTTTTTCATAAATAAGTACAGCGCGCACCATTCACACTATGCAAGTCTCCGTAGTATCGTGTTCAGTGTTACGCATCAGCTTATGCTTTTACTGTGGCATATTTTATGTCGTAATATGTACACAGTAAAGAATCGAGCATTCACAAGAAAAACCTTGTAAGCTAATGTCAGAATATTTATCAGTTTAGGCATCTAGGCACTTCAATAAGGATGCTGCAGATATTTAATACTGTCTAGATTTTCCATAAACCTGTGGGAACTATTGGGATAAATTTTTATGATCAGAGTGTTTGATGTGAAACAAAATAACTTTTGACGGCCTGTCACATTTTACAAAATATTTTGTACTTGGCTTACAAAAAAAAATTCTTCGAAACTGGTATCCGAAAAAAATTTTATTGACATTTCAAAAAATGTATGTATTATGTTCAAGAGTTTATTTGTAAATGTACAGTTACTATTTATAAATATACAAAAATATTTGTAAATATACATTTGCAAGTATTTCCTGTGAAGTTTACAATATTTTCGTAAGCTTACAAAAAGAGTTTTGGAAAATAGTTTCCAAAGAATAATTTTTGTGAAAGTACAAAATATGTTTTACTGTGCATGTTGTAACAATTGGAAAATGTTGGCACAATAGTAGTGTTAGAAACTATATCTTCCTTCAATCATTCCCACTGTTATGCGATATTGGTATCGTGTTCTTTTACTTGCACATACAGCAACATGCTGCTCCATGGCCTTCAGTATTACTATTTTTCTGCTTTTGTGTCTCAGACCTCTTCCTAGTTGGCGAGATCTGTACCTTAAGCTTGAGAATTATATTATTATAGAGCTGTCACGTATTCCCTTTTACTCTTTCTGATTCTACTTCGCCACTATTGCCGGTCTCATCAGCCCGAGTAACGCAGTTCCGAAAGTAATAGCAAGAAGTTGGGAGGGGAAAATGACAGAATATGTTTTAGAATATTCCTCAAGAAGAAGACAGACCACGCTTGAATGACGCGCGCTTAGAGGCGAGCGAGCGAGCAGGAATCGACCGATGGCTAAACTACAGATGCTTTGATTAACGGTTCTCCTTCCGTCTGAGAAGAATGAGTGCCGAAGCTCTAGAAATGTTCTGACGCAATTTTTAATATATCCCCCTTCTTTAAAGACTATTCATAGAACCTATGTCAAACGTGGCGGCTTAAGATAAGAGTCTTTTTTTACCTTGTCTATAAAAATAACCGGTACTCCCAGAACTGTTGTTTACAATGATACTGGTATAAACTCAGATGTTTAGAAACGATGTCTTACTAACGTCTTCAGCGCCAGTGAGGGGCGATAATAGAATATAGTACGACGCCGAAATGTAGGGGCGGAGGAATACAGGAAATTCCCGAGAAACCCGTTTAGGCAACGACACGATTCAACCATGTAGTAGTTCAGGTCAACTCCGCCGGGAATCGAACCGGGAAAAATACTGGGCGGTAGGCGAGCAGCCTAGCCGCAGTACCAACGCAACCCTAGGAAAGTAACGTAGAGCAAGGAATATCTTAGACTAAAATGGGCGTCTTGATGTGAAAGTCAAAGAACTTACGACATTTGTTCGACTTCAGAAAAGATTGTAGCACAACAATGCGTTGTAGGCTACTTAGCAGACACTCCACTTCACACACCCGTGGTCGTTCCTCTTATGTTAAGTAAATTTTGTCCACGTATGTACAGGCTTACTTACCGCACGTTAAATTCAACATTTTAAAAATCCAAGAGTTGCGTAAATGGCACTGAAAATAGTATATTTAATGTATTTCTGCTTAGTTATTTAAAAATAAACAAACCGTAGGTAGGCCAAAAAAAATTTTAATAATTAAAAGCCAATAACGGTAAAATTTTCTGTAAATTGTTTTATCTGCGCAATTATATAAGATAGAACTGACTGAGCTTCACGTAGTTGTATTTCGCCAGCATAACCCCCCACAAATACTGTAGGCTGTGATGAGCTCTCGTGTAACGTCATTATTTTATTATTTTCAAACCTGGTTTTGCTCTCCTTCTCTGAAAATTACAGTTTCGTGTCGATGTTGCGTCAAATGGTTTGTCAAACAGTTTAAAGTTAGGTGTTTTACTTCGTAAACCGTCGACCTGTTATGATGGCAGCTACAGGCCATAGATTAAAGGTTTATGACCAAAACAGCTCCGTCATGCGGCTAATCAAGGCGTATTTGTTCGGAATTAAGTTTACTCTTTGTGTTGGCTTCGTGTTTAGTTGACGTGGTAACGCGCGTACAAAACACATGACTGTGTTCCTGTTTGTGAGCAATAAACTCATTGCACTGGGTTTAAGTTTGTTAAAGAATGCCCAACCAGTATTCAGTATAATGGCATTGGTTTGAAGCACACTCAGTACTAACCGATATTAGGAAAAATTTTACTGATTTAACGAATTATCAACGCTGGCCGTTTTACAGTTACATCCATTTTTATTTTCCTGTCTAGTATAATCAGCGATGAATTGCATTTTGTTCATTAATAACCTGTGTGAATAATTGAAGTGTAGCTACATGCAAGCTTCGGGTTAATATTTGGTGAACGGATGGAACTAGAAATATTGGCTGACCTACCCTACCCTTGTGAATGTTACTAAGCGCCTTATGAGATGTTCAGTTGTGAGTGACGCTATCATTTAATGACTCTATGTTAAATACAAATGTGTAATAAGGGGTAATGTGCACACCTAACTTTTAAAAGATATTACGCCAAGGTTATTATAACTTAAAAGACCGCAAGAACACCCATTATTGCCATTTAAGGCGGCGAGGAAATAAACTTTGGAGATGAGATTATGACCTGAAAAGGATATGCACACGTGTGATGTTCTTCAAATGCTATTACGTTGCAGAGATCACTGATTAAGGTACAGTACTCTTTCTTAAAATCTTGTTCGGCAGAAGATCTTCATTCGCGTCCCTCAGCGTCCTGGGCTGGTAGCCAGTTCATCTTTCCTTGCATATCCACAAAACAACTTTAAACAAAGTCGCCATAAGATTAAAAATTTTCCACACTTGATAGAAACCGCATTTCCGGCAACTTAAAATGGCAAAAAAAAAAAAACACGGGGTATTTTCACGCTGCTTTATTTCGAGCGTAAACCATACTTCCCACTAATAATATGAAGTGCTTACTGCTTAAGAGGAGCGCGAGGCGGTTTCAAATTACCGCGTTTCATGCGTGGGAACAGCGGTGCGGTAAAAGCCAGTCTACCACGCTAAACAAGAAGCATATCGCCTATATTCACAGCGCGCCAAACTGGTGTGCAATGTTTCTGTTGTTGTCTTTTTCCAATGGTGATCCTAAAATTTCAATTTTACATAGTTTAAGGCAAAAGCCAACATACGCGCCTTATTTTGGAATTTACGAACAGAAGAGTGACATTTAAGGAGTAACAATAGTTATAAAAAAAAGTTTAATCATTTTGAGAGGGCCAAAAATGATGATCCTAACAAGCGTACTGCAGTTTTAAATTTATAGAAGCGTAGTTTCTAGTGTGTGTTCTTTTTCTAGATAAACGTAACATGAATAAATGAACTGTTATCACGTAAAGAAAATTAAATACCGCTCATACGCCAGTTACACTGTCTTGTAAAGAGCGTTACCTACATCCGCGCTAGACATAAGGGCGACCTCGAAATGCGCATCAAATACCACATCGCCTCACTCATCCAAACGCTTAACTAGCGTGTAAATTTCCCGTCGAACGGCTTTTACAATGGGACACTAAGCAGTGACCATACAATTATATTGGTGTAAAGTCTGTAGCGAAGTTCAGTGCACATCACAATCTGAGTTTCACATACATCCGGTTAGTAAATTTTGAAGTAGGGACGTCTGAAAAAGCCGTTTTTAGCCATGTTGGAAGGCTTAGAAACAGTGTTTTCAATGAGCGTGGCGTCTTAACAATGAGGTTCCGACCTTGCCTGAAGTTTGTTTTCTTTCCGTAAGTTGGCACAATGGGCACACGTGGAATATTTTCGTAGAAAATACCGGTTTACGAACACACTGTAACGCATTTGAAGCGTGGAGTAGGTGGCCGCCTTAATATCCCGCATTATAATAGTAATCTACTGCACGTCAGGAGTATGGCTTGCGCGTTGAGGTGATATTTGATTGCATCCGCGATGCTTAGTTGCCGTTACGTTTTCTACTCCACACACGAAGGCAGGGGTTGGTTTTAATACCCGCGTGATCACAGACCTCGACTGACGTCGCGTTCCGATAAGACGAGGTGAAAATATATAACATGATTATATTACAGCAGAAAAATTGAAACTTACTTGCCTAGAGATCGCTAGAACTACCTAAATTTTGGAGATACATAAATTCGTGTCACTGGACGACTTGAAAAGAGGCGGAGCTTCAGTCAGGTGTGGGATACAATTCCTATCTCCATGGATACCGCAACCGAACATTACCTTCATTTAGCTGTTTGGCTTCACATGTCCCGGATGAGATGTACGCCAAGAAAATTGAGTATTTGTTTGTAATTTGCCACTTTTTCAGGTAAACATTATTATTATGTATTTGCGTATCTTAACCATGAAATGGAAACTAATATTTTTTACCCTTGCGTGCAAATCTATGAATGCGCAATACTTTTTCTTTCTGCAATTATCAACTAACAAATCAGCATGTTTGTGAACAAGCTTTGTTTCCCACAGTAGTTTCCCTGCGGTGTGACGTCAGGGGGCGTGTACTTCAAGTCGTCCCTTCCGTCACTGGCCATTGAATTATTTACGCGTAGTGAGTGCTGAACCAATAATGAAGATACAACTTAAGGGCTTGGGCCCGAGTTTCTCGGCTTTCGAGAGAATTTTTTTTTAATGCATACGAGAGTCGATATCGTAAAATAGCTTCGTAACTTTTTTACATATTGGTTTTACTATGCAATATAATTTTTCGACACAAACTGTACTGTATGATGAGTAGAGCTAATTTATCAATTAAAAGGAATTTCGTTAATTAACTAATTAACAACTATGTTTCAGTCTTCTGACTCGACAAAATTAGAGTATGCAGTTTAAATAAGCCGTAACAAAGTTATGAAGCGATTTGACGATATCGGCTCCCATTTATCTTTTAAACTGTTAAATGCGAAGAAACTCGAGCATATGCCCTTAATGCATGCCCAGTGATGTGGTATCACTGTGTCAGCAAGCAGCCAATTATAATCAGTTGACTGCCCGAGTACCCAGATATTGTGGGAAAATAGTCTCCAGGTCAGTAAACCCTCGAATTATCATGATCTCCACGGATACATCTAGGTTCTGGTTGAACGCAAAGAACGTAATTTCACTGTCACGTCTATGACTGGACAACGGCTGTCTTTACACACATTTAATCATGCCAAGACAACACCAAACACTAAATAAAGAAATTATTCTAAGGGCTATCACGTAATACCAGCTTGTACCGTTAGAAGTCACTGAATAATCGACTGTGGCCAGTGAGTATGAAGGACTTAGGAATCAAGACTTCTGCCAAATTAATCCGTCAAATTCATACACGTCTAACGACGGTGTAAACTTAATAATTTACCAAAGGAAATACATACAGTAACAATAATTTGTATATCTTCATTGAATACATTTTTTATTGTTTGCTTATTTATGACAGAAACGTCTGAAAAGACAAACATTTTCGTATATTTTACATATTCCCTGTAAAAATAAGTTTAAGGACATGTAAATTTTTCCAACAAAATGTAACACGCGATTGTTTATTTAAGGATATCGTCTGAACTAAATATTTCCTCTTCAACGAGTTGAGATCTAGCGACCATTCTCCCTGCTGAACTAAAGTTAAATTTTCCATGTGCAGTTTGCCACATTTCCCTTTGTTCACGCAGTGTTCGCTCGTTAGCTAACCCTTCTCATGTTTCACCGCTGCCTTCAATGTTCTATGCTTGTTTCCAAAGACTCGGCTCGCTCAAACTTCAAGCCTGACGTTAAACTTCTGGTGCAATATACAGGATTATTCGTGCTGATCTTCCGCAACAGACGAGGCTTATTCCTTGCACTAATTTTATTTAAGTGTGCGTTACGTTTTGTCGACACAGGAAACGTTACATAAATACAGGATATGTAAGATGAATCGGCCATGATGTCTGTTGCCCTAAAGAACCGTTCCAACATTTTCTTCGAGTGATTTACGTGTCTTAAGAGCTAACTGTAATATAAATATAACAAAAAATTTTTTTAAAATTATATTTTAACATTTGGCCACGTTAAGTAGCAGAATATAAAATAATGACAGTTATAAAATAATACAAATTGTTTGTTTTTCATCTATTTGGCTTTAATAATTGCAGAAATTAAATTTAATAAATACTAACCCTGCATAATGCATCCGTTTGTGTTCAATTTAAACTTTTCTGTACTCCATATTATGGTCGAATTTATAAATATGAATAGAGATGCAAACGTTAAACAAAAAACTTAATATGATGACAGATGTTGCGCTGATGATTATTTCAAGAAATAATTTGGTAAATGAGTCAGACAACGCTTCTCCCCATATCTGAAACATTTTATTTTACAGCTTATGGTATGAAGTTCTGAATTTCCTTTTTCTGACGTTGCAATAAGAAAACAATTGTGTTGAATTTAAAAATAATAAGTCTATCATAAAGAACAAAGAAACACACTAATAACAATTAATATATTGACTCAAAAAGAGAAGTCGTTAATTTCTAACTAAATTTTATTTCAGTTTCACTCTTACTGTCACGATGAAACTAACGAATGTGGTATTAAATTCGTAATTCAGTAATTTTTTGTAATTATTGGTTTGGTATCATTCAATTTTAATTATTTCGTACTCAACAAGCTTCGTAATACGCTGAAAGTAAATACTGTTCTGATAACTAACATACAATTTTAGTATAAGAAATCGATTTGCGTGAGCATTTACTTAACTAAAATACCTATCAGTTGGAACAAGACCACTTTCAAGTACCGTGCAATTTTTAAAAATAAAACAATCAATTCTCGTGTAACTAGTCAATAACACTGTACGTACGTTTATTATTTTCGATTTGCTTGAAAGTTAAGCGCACGAAACATCTTATTTCTTAAGTTAGTTGATTTCATACTAAAATGTACAACTTTTTACTAAGAGGATGCCGTATTTAAGTAAAATGTTTGAAATCTCAGTAAAACAATATTAACATACACAGGAAAATTTCGCGAATGCAATGACCTGCATGTTACAATCAAATATCCTATTCATACTCAAGCCCCTATCATTTGTCCAATAACACTCACTGGAACAGTAGACAATGAACGAATAGATAGGGCTTGAATAAGCATAGGATAGTTGATTCTAACATGCAGGTGTTTGAATTCGCGAAATTTCATCATCTCTACTGATAATGTATACGTTTCACGGAATAAATGCTGTTGTACGCAGCCGTAAGGACAATAAAAGAGCATCCCTATAAAATTATTTTGGCATTTTGACAATAAAATATATAGTCTTGAAAATACCCCATTAACTCTAATTTTCGAGTAGGTTTTAGCAAACACGGGTTTCCCCCGTTTTGGCCGACTCAAATCAGTCTGAGCAGGTTCAAACTCGTAATTGTCCATGAAGGTTATACCACAAATATTTGCCAACACGTTATTTTTGTATTTGTCTTCCAGTCTGTAACTCGCAAATCTGTATACAGTACATAACATGCAGTTATATATTTTGTTACAACTTCAATCCGAAGTCTGTTCATGATGATCCGCATTCAGAGAAATGTTAAGTTGGATTTATAAAAATCTTCATAGCGCAACCAAATAATTTTATGTACGGCACATTTATTTATATTTTCTTAAACAAAGTATGTTTTTTGTTTTCATTTTAATGCGCATGTGTAATATTTAATGAAAACAACTATTAATTTGCTATGTGTGAACTGACTTTTGCGCTGAGACATTGAAATAAAGGGTATTTCGTAGCCTCGAGAATAAAGCCCTGAACCTCTCGCAATGTGGATCGGGCATTTGTAAAGCCACGAGCTTGTCGCATCTTTGTTTCAATGTCTTGCGCGCACATCGGCAGCTTTGCTTCATGTTATTGGCAGCGTGTGTATGTTCAGACTGGTCTCTCGAGTGACGTCACCAATCATAATAACGTTGTTAGGACAGCACAAGTCTGTGATTTTTCAGTAGAATCCCAAGACAAGTGCGAGATAAAGTATCTAATCACTGACCGTGAAGCAAAGCTACAGATGTGTACATAAGGCACTGAAACTAATGGTGCAAAAATCTTCTCCGTAAAATTGTGGCTATAGACATAATTTACTGCCAGTATAGGATGAGTCGTGAGGAAAGGTACATGCTGTGAGGGGTGATAGCACTGGTGATGCTGAACAAAATGTTTCTAATAAACATATGCCCATTTCTTAACCGTTTCAGAGAAAGCGAATGAAAACAACAAGGAACGGGATAAGTGCAGGTGACGGTAAATCGCGCTACTGTTATCTTATGTTGTGTGTAATTTTGTACATTCCCACACGGTGGCGCTCTAAGCATTGCGCAGTAGTTTACCTCAGTCTCAGTCCTACAGTGCTTGCCCTAGTATACCTTTGGCAACAAGAGCTCGTATGTACTTTCAGCAAGACGGAGCTCCTGCACATTCTGTACGGCCAGTGACACAGTACCTCAACGAAACGAATCCTGGGCGTTGGATCGGTCGCCATGGAGTCATTGCTTGGCCACCGAGGTCACCTGATCTTACCCCATTTGATTACTATGTGTGGGGTTGGCTTAGAAGCGCAGTCTACATGCGTAGGGTAGACACAAGAGAAGAAATTCTCGCTCGTATTTACCATGCTTGTGCTCACGTAAAGCAATGTACTAATGAGCTCAGATCAGCAACACAGCAGCTGTCTATCAGAGCAGCAAAATGCATTAAAATTGGTGGTCGAGTGTTTTAACATGTTTTGTGAGGAAATGTACACAATTAAACAAAACATACGATAACAGTATCGTGATTTACCTTCACCTGCACATTTCCCGTTCCTTGTTGTTTTCACTCCGTTTCTCTGAAACGGTTAAGAAATGGGCATATGTTTATTAGAAACATTTTGTTCAGAATCACTAGTACTATCACTCCTCAAAGCACGTACCTTTCCTTCCTACTCACCCTGCATATTACTCGTAAAATGAATGACTTTGCTACGATATTTATTCACAAATTTTATGTCTCCATTTTTTGTTTTCTGTACAAATTTTACGTCATGAATTTTCAATTTCTGTACTTAATTTGAGCTCGATTATTTGAACCTCACTTAAATATTATTAACTAAAAATAACTTAAATGCTAGTTGTTACAGAAATTGTAAAATAACTCTTAGAGAAGTGGTAAGAAAATACGACGTTCACAAACATAAAGGTGAGATCGACGCATCAAAACGTAAACTTGCGTACTTGCAAAAAATGTTTGTTACATTTGCGTCAACCAAATATTTTGTTTTCAGGTATAGATACTTTGCCAGAAAACTACATGTTTTGTTGTGTTAACAAAATCAGGCGTGTTGCTTTTGGTATTTTGCTCTGGTAACCAAAAGCACTTCTCTTCAGCTGAAGTAAATATTTTTCTCGCCATTATAAAACAAATATTTGTTAGAAATGTGTTTAAATGCGCCACTCCTGGACTGAAGGTCTACTATATTTGCTCACTACTTTCTAGCATGTGCTGCGTCAACTATCTTACAGTCTCACAAGACTAAATATACGTACAACTGTATTTAGTCAAGGCTGATACTGAACATTATCATGAAATTACAAGGGTTCTAGTCATACGAGTTGTCTGAATTGTAGTGGAATGTGCAAGAACACAAAATTTTGAAGTTATTTACATTACACAGCCACTCAGATTAGCAATAAGTAGGGGAAAATACATATTTTTCAATTTAAACTACACTATCTGTGCAGGCAACAAAATTTGAAATAAAACCAGTAACTCTTAGCATTTTCAATACCGACCAAAATTGCAGGCATAAATATTCGCTTCCAATAGACTAGATGCAAAAAGTGTATGAGTGAAGAGATTTTTGTCAGCACTTAAGGTGTATTGATCCCTACAACCTTGGATTTATCTGTTTCTTTTCGATAACTTCTGTCCCAGTCTATGTATCAAAATGTTTGTCACGACAAGGTATAGATACAAACTTAATCGATTTTCTGAATTGCTGGAACCATAATATATTCATTATTTTGCAACGGGAAACAGCTGAAAAGGAAAAATTGCTTTATTTACGGGAGCGACTACAGAGGCCGCAACATTAACAGAATCAATGCCATGTGGATTCCAAAAAGTAAATGAAACAATTAACTATGCCTTGTTAGCGTGAAAAAAGTAAAGCAATGTGTCTATTCCCTGATTTAAAAGGAAAACCGTAAAACTGATGTGACAGGGATCAAACCCCCTTAATATGGAGCAGCACCGGAATGAACAGGTGGAGAAAACAGGAGATCTCCTAGAAAACCTGTTGACCAACACCTTCGCTCGACACGATATATGTGTCTTAAAGAAAAAAATATTTCATTCGATGTAACATTTTACTTTCGTCATGCCACTATTTCATTTGCCCACTCGAAGTTCACCGGTTTCACTAACAAACGTTACATTTGTGGTCCACTGTGTTGGAGGGCGTGTCCATCTCTACCCGCACCAATGGCATAACGATACTAGGGTATAGCATTGTACTTTTCCGTTAGTCTTGCTCAGTTACGTGTATATGTGTCGAAAGTTTTAAATTGACCGCACTAGGTTTCACTTTTCACTATAATTTTTGCTGACCAAACCATTCAATGAACTTACAAATATTAACACGATATATTTATGTAATAATCCAGATATAATGGCCCGTTCGGGATACATGCTTAAACTTGAATTGAGGCAAAATATGCTTCTTAGACAATGTTATTAAAATATTGATATATTTTTAACTTTAACTGCAAATAATCAAGTAAAATGAAAACACAAATTTGAAAGAAAACTATGGATACAATAACAATAAATGTGATTTATTAACATTTAGAGCAATTAAAATTATAATAATTTTACTAGGAAAAAATTGTTTCTCATATAATATCCAAAGATGACGCGGCAATCTTATTTCTGTGTAAATGTTTTTGGCAACAATACATGATTAAATGTTGTTAAACACGTCTTTTATGGTTGAATTATTTGTGTATGTTTAATAGTCAGTTTTTCATAATTAAATTTGTATTATTTCGAAAACAATAGGTTTTATTCTTTTTATTATATATAAATAAAATTATTTAGGAGCTTAAACTAAATTTGCATTAATATTTCATGTTCAATGCTTTCTGCGTTTCTAACTTAATATGTGTAGTTGATTTTCAGCAGGGAATTCGTTTCAGATTCTGGGATGCTGGTTTGGTAACTCGGGAACTCCACGGTCAGTAATGTTGCAGTTATTTAAATTCTAATTTATCCATGTCGTAATTTAATTGTATGTTTAAGCTACCACAGGGGTCGTAGTTAATATTTTTATAAAATCTGATTAAACTACGTAAATGTTTATTTTTCATTCAAAAGCAAATTATTTGGAGGTAATTTTTAGGTAAATAACTCTGCTTTACTCTTGAAACGTATTAATATGTACTGTATTTTAATAACTATATATATAAATATATATAATTAATTTTACAAAACACGAAAGATTTGTTTAATACATGCATGCCATAGTGCAGAAATGGATTACGTCTCGAATGTGTTACATCCTTACAGAAAAAAAAAACAATTCAAGAATGAAATGTTATACTATATTGGAACTGTTGTATCACTGTGTTTTATATGAAAACGTAGAAAACGTGAAATATTATTACTATTATTATTATAAAATTCAGAAAATTTCAAACAGCAAAGGAATTTCCAATTAATGCATTGATTTACCCTGCATCTTTTCGCAGTAAATCGGGTACTTTTGAAGACTGTCTTGTAAAGATTAAAACAAACATATAGTTTATTGGTGTATCAAGCAAAGAATCGATATACACAGTGTTAATAACTTACTTAGCTTTCTTTATATAAAAAGGCGGACACACATTGGCTGGAAGAAATCATATGTATCACTTCAGAAGCTCTGACTTGGCAGTGAATACCCTATGCTGGTCTTATCTGAAAGTATGTCTACCAAAATATGTATTATCGCATTTATTTTAAAACAACATAAATGAAGTAGCGGGTAACAGCTGGTCGCTAATAAATCCTGTTTGGAAGAAATCTTTGTTGGATCCGATTATACACTGATCACGTGATATTAACATGCCAGCCAGGCACAACCAATAAACGTGTACTGCGATGACTCCGGTAGTGTTATCAAATTGCGCTTCTTGTCCGCTACTGTGTGGAGAGAGCAACTACATTGCACATACCAGTCTAACAGTTCCACAAAAAACTTATAGTCGCGTACAGTCATTAACGAGCACCGCTTCCATTTTAAGTCATCTGCGCTTCGCAGCTGATAACATTCATACATGTGAATATTTCAACTGTTAACAGAAAGTACTGGTCACACGAGCTAGGAAAGGTCCTGGCGACGCACAGAGGGGAAATTTTCTCCTCCTCCTGCCCCAAACCAGCGGAGGTGTGCGCATCTGCTGCTTGGTTGTAGCGGCTAATGGCACACGCAGGGCTCCGTCATTTCCCCTCTTATTGGCTGGGAGGGGAAATGTGGGACGGGTAGCTGCGCAGTAGATACCATTTCACGTCCGCTGCGCCGCTCCCTCAAAACCTTTCCTAGGCTGCGGGATCAGTACATTCCGTCGTGGCCCAACAAGGAAAAACAAATATCTGCGGCGTTTCCTTATGGAGTTTCTTGTGTGCCTATCAAATAGCTTGAGTGTGGTATGGTTAGAGAAGCTGATTTCTGGTGAAAATAATTTTGTACCAACTTTTTTCAGTGTATTATATGCACATCAGTTCTTCTTCATTGTCTGATGTTTTTAACGCTCAGTGTCTCAGGGTTACACTTGAAAATCACAGACGTGCGGTGTCGCAACAACCTTTATTCTGACTGGCAGTTAAATTAGCCACGCCTCTGCATAAAGTCACACTGCCAATAACCTTGAAGCAGAGCTGCAAATATGCACATAAGGCACTGGAAGATAGGGAAATATTTTTCACCGAAAATCATTGGTTTAATATGTAGTAGCAACATTGCTCTAGTCAACAGTTTACACAACTCTTACTTTTAATGTACGAAAATGATTGTTGATGTCGCTTAGAATACAAGCGAACACTTACCAAACAACTAAAAAATAATCAGAATAACTTCCAAGAATGTTCTACCTGAGCAATATTCGGGCAAAGTTTTTAAAGTATTAATATCTGAAAAAAAAACTATCGTGGCAGGTCACGGCAATGTAGACCAATCGGAGACGTCCAACGAGCGTACCACTACTTGCAAGTCTAGTCTGCCACCAAATGTAAGACGCTAATCTATCAATTCCTTACAAGATCATTTCGATGAACTTCCTACTGCACGGGCAAATAAATCTTAAGATGTTTTTACTTAACTACGTAAGTTTTGGTGGTTTCCTAAGGAATTATCGTTTCTATAACTGCGTAGATTTTTCCTGTACAAAATACAAGTAGGTGTTTGTTATACCTTAATATATAGCCTTGTTTTCAACTTGTACTTGCAATGGGTGAAAATGGTATAGTTATTATTCATTTTATTATGATAACGAAAATTATATTATTTGCGTGATGATATTTCCATATTGTGGTTTTAGAGTAGGTGGCCAATGATCCTAATAACTGTCTTAGCTTACTAACCGCGCACTTTGCCCATAGACCTAATAAACTTACATGCTTTATAGATATGTGTGTGTCTGTATGTATGCATACATAATGTGTAATGAGCAGTTCCATTACCTAACTTTCTTAATTTCGCAGCACATATTTTTATGGTATTTACTTTAGCCAAAATCATATCAGAGGCTGTGACTTTAATACTTTTATCTGAAACACAATTTCTGACCAACCCGTAGTTTGTAACAGATTTTCCGTAAGGCTATCCTATTACATTATTCTTGTAAATTTTCAAATAAATAACTGTTCTACGAAAATATTTCTACAAGACAATCTTTGCGATTTTTGCAGTTTTCACAGTTTAGATTTTTATGATGGCAAATAAGTGCTTGTTTTAAATCGTCAAGTACGTACACCAGGATGAGATAAATAAGGTGCCTTTGCCGAATATGGCCCAGTTCTCAATATGGCCCACTAGTCGCCATTGTATGGTAAAGGCGAGATCGATGTGGGATCGATACACACTAGTCTCCAGTACGAACATACGCCATTCATAACTATCTGTCATACATCATCCATGTGTTATATCTGTAATATTATTAATGACTTAGCACACGTGATTTGTGAACCTTAAACGAGCCATGTTCAGTACAGGTACCTTATGTTAAAATGTAAGGTACGATACCACATACCAAAGTATAGATGTGGTTATCATTCTTATCCTACAAGATCTTGATGTATCGCTTTGCCTAAATCGTACCTACTTTTGCACCCGTTTTTCAATACCAATGGAACCGCCGGTGTCTATAGTATTACTTATTCGCATTGATTATCATTTTAACTGCATGAATGGTGGAATAATTTTACAGAAGTCAGTGTAACTAAGACGTGCGGTATATTACTTTATACTTTACCTTAATATATTTCACAAGTCTTTTTATTTAATTATATTTCACTCTGGTTTAAATTTAACATCGGAATGTATCGCAACGTCACAACGGGACAAGAAGATTCTGGCTTAATAATCATTAAAATAACAGCAAAAAGACGTGGTGAGTTACGTAGTCGGCAGGTACACATACATTGCAAATAAAAATTCCCCGAGACCTTCTCAAAACACAAAAAAAAAGTGTTGCTGAAAGTAAACGCTTGAAAATGGACGCAAATATATTACACAATGAACTGGAGTATAATAACGAGTGTTACAGAACGTTTCAGAAATGTACATTTTGAGAAATTTAAGTTAGTCTTTAAATTAAGATGCGAGACATAAATAGAAAACATTTTAAAACACTACAGTGTCAAAAGAATAGAGATATGACTCAGTTTTATCAGTGAAACTATTTAATTAAGGAGCTCTTTCAAACACAAACATGTCTACAAAATTCGAAAATTAGTTAAAATATTTTACGTAAGGTTTCTGAGTTATACACGATTATGTCGTTGATTTAATTAAATAATTCTTCTTTTAATTAAAAATCAGGCGAAAATGTAGGTTTTCGTTCAAAACTAAGTCCATTCCACTGTATTTTGAAATCATAACATGCAAAAAAACGTTATCTATTGAAAGTCGACTCACGAAAGGACACCTGATTTTTCTCGAAAATATTTTACGATTAGTTGTATTTTAAAACACTTTGATTCAGAGGCGATGCGTGGTCGCGATTATTCCAAAGAAAGCTGTTTTAGATTAGTCCAGACCCGGAGCACCATGACATAGTACAGGAATCAACCTAAAGGAGACCGATAAGAGTGTTTACTGGTTCTTAGGTCGTGTTGCTGGAGATTTCATTCCTTGCTGCCCCCTGCACGCTAACAGCAAAAGATTTATCACCTCTTAGCAGTCGAATTGTTTCACAGAAAACTCAAAAGTTGTCCAAAGTTGTTGCTATAAGTACCTACCCATACATTGTTAATTTTTTCGACTAGCGGAGACAGGAGACTTTTTCATATTAATTCAGTGATGGTTAAGAATTGTAACCATTTTCGTTCAGTAAGTTATTATTAGATTATCTTTCGTATTACTTAGGCCAAAGATCTAATGGGTTGTTACTTGTAAAACGAGAAGTTAATGCGTTATTTACATCTGATTCGTATGCAGTAATTTATTAGACAAATTTTAAACTTCTTAAAACAATTATTTCATTTTATTTTTTTTAGTTAAAAATTTCTGATAAAGAGTACGAAGTATGACTTACACAATATTCGAATTCACAACCATGTATCGATGCCATAATAACAACGAGCAGCTGAAATGTTTGCAAATTAGTAACATCATGAACCAAAATTTTTTCTTTGCTGTCAGTGAAATTCCTTTATGTAAGTTAAGTAGGCTCTAAGAGCTAAGAATAATTTATTTGCCGTAACGAAAACCTTTTTATGGTTTGAGCACAAGGACTTAAAACGTTAAAGAAAAAACTTCATACTGCCAAGATTGTGCGTTCTCAGCTATTATTTGCTGCGATGCAAGGTTTCTTATCTCAAAGCTAGGAACGCGCACTCGCTTCCTACAAAGGCGATCCGGGCTCGATTCCTGGCGGAGTCGGTCCCCAAACTTTCGCATGTGGGAATCGTGCCGGACGAGGCCGATAGTTGGCAAGTTTTCTCGCTGATCTCTCGTTTCCCTCGCCCATCTCATTTGGGCGCTTCTCCATTGTGGAGCTACATTTCATGCCATCCTCCGGAATAAGCAGATGTGTACGGGCATACAGTAGTAAGTCTGCATCCGGGGTTCGATACTCTAGCGCTCGCATATCCTCCTCATACGATATAATCTCCAAGAAAAAATACACGATGTTCCAGAAGTACTTATACAAACGCTGTGAGAAGATTCCCTATCCAAAATGGGATACAATACTTTGTACGAACAATGTCGTACAGTAATTCGTAAGGGAGATATCGAGATTCAAATTTGTTCATTTGTAATAGTTTTCTACCTAAATTCATAAAACCTACAGGAGATTAAAGAAACATTCTGGGAATGATGTTGTTAGTGGATGTAGACCTGTAGTTTTTGCACAATAAATTGTGGAGTAGGGTCTACTATGTCTAACATTCCTCATATTGAGAAAAAAAGGGGATCATATGTTTTTATCCCACCAGTGTGTGTAAGGCTTATGAGATACTGTACGACATTCTTCGTTTTATGGTTTTTCATCACTTTTTGGATAGGGAATTGGCTTGCAGAGTTTGTACCTGTAGTTCAGGAACATGAAGTATTCGGAAACAAATTTCTTTCTTAATTTAAAAAGAACCGTATATTTAACGGTGCTAAACCGTTCTCAGCTACAGTGGCCAGGGCGTAGGAATTAAATGGGAGCGTCCTGAGAAAACCCTCCTCGGTCGGGACACCGGGTTGTCTGTCTGCAGGGTGCGACTACAGTAGGAATGTAACTAGCTTCGTGACCCAGGCAGATCCCGCGCTGTGTATCGATCATTAGTCTACGTGAGTAATTACATTACCGCTCGTCTGACTGTAAACACGGCTCCGTGTTGAAATGCCACTCCGGGCGTCAAAGGGATTTCCGCGTCGCGAATTTCGACCTCAAGTCGCGCTATACTTTGTATGTTAACTAACATGTGCATTGGCCGTAATGAAAGACTAAAGTCATTGCGCCTTATAATTAGAGGTACGACTATTTCACGAATGTCTCTGTTTAAAAGTCTTGTACAGTTAATTACCCTCAGTAAATTATTTATTTTAATTTTATTTTGTTGGACGTAACGTCTGGTCGACAGCGAGGTCATTAGAGACAGTTTCACAGGCAAAAAGGTTTGGAACAGACAATTTATATGCAAGTTTGTGTGTGGCGATAGAAGTATAATATACTATATATAATATATTAACATATTAATAAGACATTATAGATAAAATGTTATATAAAATATATTATACGTTAATAATCTCAATGTATAAGATGAAGTGTCCTGACACACTCACTCACTCATCAACGCACAGCCCAAACCGCTGGACATAGAACCATGAAACTTTGAGAAAGCTTCCTCCTGCCCCGTAGGGACCCACTGAGAAAGGATTTTTCTAAATTCGATAATTAAGGGGGTGAAAAGGGGTGAAATGTGTTTTAAAAGAATCCTTTCTATCTCATTAACCAGGAATGCTACCATAATTTTTTTACCTTCATAATATTGCCCAAAGAAATGCATATTCGCAAATTTTGCGAGTTTGCGAAATTCGAAAATTAAGGGGGCGAAAAGCCGTAAAATGTGTTTTTCATTAATCCGTGATTTCTCCTAAACCATTTCAGATAGTGAGGTGACTTTTTTTTAATGATGCTTAAGTAAATATCTAAAAAGTATTTTTACAATTTTTCAAAATTCGTCCTTGAAAGCTCTTAAAAAATTAAACGTGTTTTTTTGTTAATCCCGCTTACCTGCTAAACCAGTGGAAATATTGAAATGGTTTATGCTTTAAAATTAATCTTAAGTAAATATAAAAAATAGTTATTTCAGGATTTTTTGAAATTCGTTCTTGAGAACTGTTAAAAAAATTAAATGTGAGTTCAAATAATCATCTGTACCGCTTATACCCGTTGATATTCGAGATGATTTTTTGATAAGAATGAAGCTTATGTAGGCCTAAATATCTACAAATCAAATTCAGGTTTTTATGAAATTCGATAGTTAAATAGGTGAAAAGTAGTAAAGTGTTACAGTCTCCCGAAAAAAAAGAATGATCACGGAGAAATAATTCAACAGTCGTTTCTTTTTGCCAACATACTCATAAATAAAACCTCTTTGGACTGTAGCCTGTACATACGAAACAATTATCATGGCATGCTTTTAACATTCACTCAGATATTGTATAAAGTTTGTGGTGTGGAATGGGTGGGATTACGGGTTGGTATCCCTTGCAAGACATTGCAATGGGAATTACTATGGCAGCATACGAGCATATTGCGCACGCTTTTTACACTGAGCTAAGACAGTTAATTATAGTTCACTGTTATTGAGTACGCTAGCTGTTAAATGCCTTCATCACATATTTTATCCAGAGTTACTGTTTACATTACATAATTTCACGCGGGCAACGCCGCAGCCGGCCGGCCAGTATATATTATATAAATTTATTTGAGCCAACAAAATATTGGTTGACAGAACAATATGCAAAACGCGTCAAAAATTTGACTTTGTTGTTCTAACAAAACATTTATTTAATTAACATAACCGTCTCGTTAAGAGTAATGAATCTGCCAGGTAACCAAATATCTGGTTGATCCACGGCTTTGTGCAGGCATATTAAATGCCTAGCAGAGGAGATCTATTATCACGGATAATGACCAGATATATACTACTGCCTGACAAACTTAAGTGTAGCCCCGGGTAGGGAAGATAAGTGCGCTAGTGTTTCGAGCCCGCCGTGTGAAGGTAGTGGAGGGGAATATCATGAACCCCTCCCTGTTCACTCCAATCATAATGTAAGCGACCATCTGTAGAAGGTCTAATAGACCTGTGTATTGTTATACTTTTTAGATTAGCGGTGTAAAACGACACGACCTGGGCAACAACTAACTATACACTGGTTGACACTTTTCAGCTGACGAGACTATACACAGTGCTTTTCGCGACGGCCATGCTACTTGCTCGCTGTTGGCTGGGAGGGTGTAGAGGGATAGAGTAGAGTAGGAGGGAGGGGTATGTCAGAGAAGGGGACGGCTCTAATTCACATATTTTCCGAGGACACACTTAGGTTTGTGGAATAGTATTTGGAACTACGCTTGTTATGAAATCTTTTGGTCAATTAGGGCGGCACTACACGTCACATGTACAACTGGCCACTCTATGGAGCAGGAAACAAGTATTTGAGGACATTGTGTACACAGGACTGTGGAGTCCAGCCGGCAGGTTACTAAACCTGTGAAATATTTAGGACTTAGTATTAAACTTCCGGCTGCATACCTATTCTTATGCTACTTGAGATGGAGTAGTACATAATTACAAACTAAATGAATTAAATGCGAATTGTAGGTTTTTGCGAAGGCGATATACAAAAATAAGAAAACCGTGATCCTAGAAAACAGTACATACCAACAGTACGAGAAAAATTTCCATGCGAAGTATCTACGACACTGATTTTTCGTACATTTCTATGCGGAACAAGAGATTAAGATCAAGAAATGCGTCGTATTGTCCACTATTTGTTTACAATGATTGTAATAAGTGTTATATATTGGACTCTTCTACTTTTAATCTCCTGCGTCGTCTTCCAGAAACATAATGAAATTAGTTGAAGTTTTTAGCGTTTTTAGATATATTACGCTGCTTATTTGTATTTTCAACTAATTTTTAATAATGTAAACGCATATTTGATAACTACAAAAATTAATACTCCTTATTACTTAGCGAATAATATCAAGGTTATATTATGTCTCAAGCTATACATCCATTTTATGTTTCCGAAACCGAATTGGAAGGCTTATCTGAGAAACCTCACGTATTCAGAAAATTAACTTTGATTGCAGATAAACATTGTATGATTGTTGTTAGTTGGTGCAGCGGTTTTGGAGTTACGTTAGCTAATGAGAGACTGAAATGCCATACAGTCTTGTGGACACGCAGTATTTTTCAGAATACTGACCAATAAATGGACCACATTGATAGTTTGGCTGTGAATAAAATGTCAAAGTGTAAATTCGTCAAGTAGTGTTTACCCTCCATGAACCATATACCCTACAAAGTGCTGCACTTTATAACTAAAGTGGACATTTGTCCAGGACATTATGGGTTTCTCAGGGCAACAAAACACTGTAACCTTCAGTATCTGTGTTACTTGTACTAGTACATGTGTTGCTCTAACGTGACCTGACACAGTGTGTGTGTATATGAATGAATAAATATACAAATATATAAACAAGATGTCTAGCCGACGTCAATTGCGCTCATATGCTCTCGCTGGTAGTGAGAAAATCGTTTTCCTTGCACGAAAATAGCAACGTCATCTGCTCATGCGCAGCGTTACCAGAGGATCGTCAAGTGAGTAAGGAGAAGGAAGCCAAATTGTAGTTGTACGTCGTTATTGCGCCATGTTACAACGTGTATGATTTATTGGAAGAATTTAGAGAAGTTATCGCCGTATGCATAATGTCACACAGCAGTTTTGTTTCAATGCAGATAAAATCACACATTTGTTGTTTGTTTGTCATCGTCTTGCCTCTACTATTTTGTGCATTTTATGACTACTAAGTCCAATAATTATACTGTATAAAGTTAAACTATATTATTACTTTCATAAATGCAACCGTATTCTTTTGCATTTTAATAAGATTGCAACATATATTTCCTTGTGGTGAAAAATATTAGGTACAGTCATTTTCTCTAAAGGTAAATTATAAAGAGACGAACTCAATATAAATCGTTAGATGTTGTACATGCAGAGCCTATTATTTACATTTGTTGTGCTCATGTTTTAATTTTATACCATTCATTTTCAGAAATATAAATTTTCGTTATAGTAGAATCATTCACACTGACAGAGTCATAACCGGCCGCAACAAAATACGACTGTTACAGACTATCAAATAGTTACAACTTGCTAAAATGCTGTTTGATTATCAATTAATTCACACATGCATATGTATATACATTACATATTCGTACATACTCATACACACGCTGGCATGAACTGTTCGAAGCAACAATTATGTATCCTGTGATGTGTTGGAAGACCTATTTTATTAGAGTACCAGAGCTATGTGTGGTTGTGAAATAGAGGTAACTTACTTTCAATAAGAGTGATTCCAATAAAATAATGACTGGTTATCTGGTGTGTACAGGTCTGTGAAGTCCTACCTGAAGGGTGAATATAACGGACGTTTATTTCTTACATTTTCGATATCATGAACCGTATCCTATGTCTAACCACAGCACCACTACATTCTATGACATTGTCTGGTTCAGTTAGCTTGGCCAGAACATTTGAGGCCAGTGTATATTGTTGTCTATATGTAGCAGAAGAGTACATATGGCCAGAGCTATAAACAGAAATTATATGTATACAAAGAGATTAGATTGGAGTTTTTCGCGAAAAGATTTGTACACTACTATGTGTTTCAGTGACTTACGCGCACGCCTGCATCTACACTTTGTGAGACTTCTCTCACTTAATTGTACCGGTCAGAGAACAAGGTTACTGCGATACACACGTCTATGATTTGCGGGTAAAACGCTAAGACGCTGGAAATCAAGAACATCCAATAACAAAATATGAAGCAGAAACGTGTAAGGAACTGAAACAATGTGGTGTAAAAATCCTCTCGCAAAAATGTCCAGTCTCTGTATACAGTGAACTGACTTCCATAAACACTGCTGCTTGACTTGTGTAAAATGTTTACAGATCTCGGCTGTAGTGGTTGCATTCTGTTGCCATTGGCCACCAAGCATGTATTTCATCGGTTATAGATAGTAAGAAAGCATTGAACAAAAAAATGTGCATTACGAATATTCTGTTTTGCATCACCTGAAACCACAATCTCTACGAAACTTTCTTTAACACATCACATATTTTGTTGCTACAATAAATTTTATTTAAATTTGAACTTGGCGAAATACCTTTGCATTAAAAAATATATAATTGATTGTAACCAAAATTGTGTTGCTATTGAATTAGATGATTAATAATCTTTATGGTAAAGGTTTTTGGAGATTCTTAATACAAATTTTAAGTCGAAACAATTAATTTATTTACTAAAAAGAGAAAAAAATTTGGACGGTTTCATGAATCAGTCAGCTGTT
>PNEQ01084299.1:0-32500 GCA_003012365.1 Medauroidea extradentata | reverse complement strand
ATATTTTATTTGCATAGAGTACATTTAAAGTTATTTTTGTAATCGCAGCAAGTCAATCATACTTATCGTATTCCCAAAGCAAGAAACACCAGATTTGCAAGGCTCTCCTCGAAACACACGGTATTTACCTTATTGCCATTTAATAAATTTACGCAAAGTTAATACGGATTCGGTCATTTCTGCCAAATTATTTTAGTTAGTTTATTTTCAAAGACCTAATTTTTTGAACCTCATCCTTCCGAATGAATATACGCATTTAGTTTGTGTTGAAAAATATTAATTAGGTTACTAGAAGATATGCCTATAAAAATTTCACTCCGAGGTGAAAACCTTTGGTTCACAGAAACCTTATTGAAAATTTAATTTCCGTGAAATTATTTACCCCTGCTGAAACTTTAAGGAAAATAATAAATAATTGACATTGCAATAGTATAAAATTTGAAGGAAAAAATCCCTGAAAATATCAAAACTCTTCTACAAAACGAAAAAAATTATTGTCGACTTTACAAGATATACATTTTTGTAATTGTATCTAGCCGAAAATTTATCAGTAATTTTCTTAAACAAATGTTTTAATGTTCTCCACAAAAAAAAATTCTAAGCGTATAAATTAATGTTTGTATATGTGTGTGCGTATATACACATATTAAAGGAAGAATTAAAATATAATAACATTTCAAATACATTGTTAGAACTACGTACCTCACAGAAACTGCTGTAAAAATTTTGTGAATTGATTTAACTGATGGGCCTAGAAAATTAGCAATAGTTTCAATTAAATGATTTTTTTTATTTAAATAAGTGCATAATTCTTCATTCTTTCGGGCAGCTTTACGCAAGCGCTAATTGAACCAGGGAAGTAAGTAATAATATCATTGGATCGTTGTTTTCTTGCGGTTGTTAAATTCGTCAAGTCTTATACAAAGTCTATTTTGTAAGTGTAGTTTACGATGTTTATCACGCAAACTATGATTTACGATGTTTATCAAGTAAAGTGTTATTAATGATAGCACGAAAAGTATGATTTATAAAGTCATTAAAACTTTTTAATACCCTTCATGAAGTCTTGAGTTACGCACCAATACTCTGAAGTTAAGTTTATTGATTATAAGTGTAATGGCGTTGACTAACAATTGTGGTTTACTTTAACATTTGTGTGTAAATTTAATTTTAACAACTACACAGCTTGAAAATAACACTCATTTTAATAATTAATATGCTTAGGTAAGACCGTCTTCACGATTAATGAAGGATGTATGGGCAGTTATTTATCGACGACACTTCGCATATTAAATCTTCAGTGTAATTATATAATATTTCAATCGTAAGTTTGAACACCAAGAAACAAACACATGCTCTTTTTGTAATACATAGAAGATTTTACCAAAGTAGAGCTTCGCATATGCATCATTGAAAATATCTCAGTCCTAAAGAAAAAACTTGCAACGGTACAGGTTCATTGCTTTGCAAGTATTGTACAAAATACAATGTTAAAATTGCCGTAAATTCACGGAAATATTTACAGAAAAGTACTGTAATAGTAGGCCTACCTAAGTGGCTTCCGTAATTCTTACGGAGGTTTGTCCGTATTGCCAGTTTACGGATGTTTGACCGTAACTTCCATAAATTCGTGGATGTTTCTACAATTTTAAAGTATATTTTACTGTGTTTCTTAAAAAAATTTGGTATTAACGGTTACTATGATTGCTAGAGTTAATGTGCATGCACACAGGTGCAAAACGAAGAAGAGACAAGAAGAGCTAAGATAATAGACGCGAAGCGTTGCTTCCTGGTTGTCCACACTTTGCTGCGAAGAGAAGAGATGTGGAGCGACGAGCAATACAGCGAATAACTCTTATCGCGCATGGGCAAAGAGTCGAACAACCCTGTAAGTGGCCGAAGTGTTCCGAGGAGGCCACGCACATCTTATATTCTCCTCGCTTCACCTATCCTGCAGTGGGCGGCCATATGTATTTCTATAGAGTAAAATATTTTTCTCATAATGGTACTGATGAAGTTCTGTGAAATCAGGATGTCAAAAACAAATATTGTCTCTCACAATGTTGATCTCTTACCAATGCATGGAACTCGCTGACTATCTTGTCACTGTGGTACAATGGTTAGAGTATTTGCCAGGTATTCGTAATGTCGTGGGTTCGAGCCCTGGCAAATTCGAGAAATGTTTCAGGTTATTGAATTACATGTTAAGATCTCAAGAAAACATAGCCAGTAGGAGTATATCATGTTTCTGGAAAATTTATTTCCAGTAAAATTAATTTTTGTGAGGTAAGTGTTGATTGTCCATAATTTTACGGAGGATTTCATTACTAAGCGAAACTGAGTGTCCGTTATATTACGAAGATTTCTAGACAATATATTGCCTGTATATTTCCGTAATTTCACGGAAATTTTTTTAACAATGTACACTGTAGCCGAGTCAACTGCCTCATCTTCATAAAAAAAAATAATAAATCGTTAGAAGCACAGGTATTTCGCGTATTAATCTGGCACCAGCCTTGACTTCTAAGTCCTATAAGTGCACTGGTCAAAGTCGAGAATCCATTGGCTCATAACCGTACAAGTGGGTATCCTCACAGCTTATTTTATTATTTACTACTAGCTTGTAATCTCCGAAGATGTGTCAAAACAGCTGTCGTCTAATCACGGAAGTTACAGATATGTACAGGTTCTTAGCGTCGAACCTGACCTTGACTCAATGCGCGAAATACTCGTGCCTCTATAAATCGTACATGCATCTGAGATGAACGCGACTGTTTTATGATAATTAGGGACTGGAAAATTTCGCGAATTCAGTGACCTGTAGGCTAGATTCCATTGAACTATGCATACTCAAGTCTCGACTATTAATCAACTAGCTGCTACTCAGTGGAACAACAAACAATGAACGAACAGACAGGCCTTGAGTATGTACAGTACAATGGATTCTAGTCTACAAGTCATTGAATTCGCGAAATTTTCCAGTCCCTAATGATAATGCTACGAAATATCCTCTTTCATTTAAGTAGTCAAGAAGACACCACGTTGGCTGAAATCCGGCCAACAATGACCCGCGCATATTTCTATAAGCGTGTCCTGTTTGTAAGGAACTGCAAATTTCGTCTAATTATCTTACAGCGGGCTAGACTCCAAGTTACTGTGTGCTCCTGTGACTTCTGCTGTTGGCCGAATGTTTGTGAGGTGCGCCTGAAAGACTTTTCAACCAATAATGTAAGGTTAACTGCAAAATACCCACTATCCTGAAACATGCGCACAATCATACGAGACCAGCAGCCCTATTCCGTACGGCCGAAGCAAAGTCCGTTCATGAAGTAATTTGCATTACTTCGGCTGTCGAAATAGCGTTTCGTTTCTCGCGATCGATTCTGTACGCCACAGATTGCTTTCGACACTATAGCCTAATTTACTTCTGCGGAAAATGTTGCTTCTATGAGATACCGTCAATCGTTTTGCTTTGACGGTAATCGTAGGTTGGCTGCCCTTTTGTCCGAAAATTACTCGATTTATGATGAAATCGAGAAACATTTGCGGTGCGTAAGTTTGCCACCTTTCTTTTAGTTCGCTTTATCTATGGTTCTGCGACTTGCGAGTATAAACAATGAAGCACGTGGCAGCAAGGAAGTAATGGATAGTACAAAAATAGAGATGAAAGTTGATTTTTCCCTAAATACAGTACACCCTTGTAGAAAAATTATTCATGTGTTTATTGTGTAATTGGGATACAATCTCACCCGAGTCTGTGAATTTAACGTTACGTGCGTGTTCGTTTGTAGTATTGAAAATTTTTTCATTCTAGGCAACCTCAGTAGTGAATTTTAACAGATACACTTTATTTTTAAGTAAATCGTTAATGTATTTAGGGTGTACGAAAAATTTGAATAGCATTCGCCAACTAATTGCGGGGGTGGGTGGAAGGTATGATTTTTTAACATGCCATAACCTAGTTTTTTTTTTTTTGGGACAAAACAGAATAAATTTTCAAACACTAGTATTTATGTTTGAGTGATATAGGCCTTTTAGATAATTAAAGGAAAGAACCGTTTTGTATCGCTATTGAATATGTTTGTGTTTATATCAACACAGGCTACTTATATTGGCAAGTTGAGTTGAAAGTTGACAATTTGAAGGTAGTGGATAGTAATTTAGTTAAGGCCTATAGATTGCGTAGGCCAAATTATTAGGTTACTGCGATGAAACCTACACAAAAAGCCACTGTTGAGTTCGTTGAATATCCATCTAATTATAGAAGGATAGTTTAATCCCTTATTGTGGGGTTAAGGTAACGTTAAGTTAGATGGACAGTAAATGTATACATATGTAAGTAAAAACAAGTAACTATGTTTTTTTTGTCTGAATATTTAATCTTTTTACATCCACTGTCATAAATTAGTTTAGTAGGCTTATTTTCATTGTATGCCATGCTAAGTTTGGTACCATACTTCAGGTTAATTAAAAACAGTAATTCACTTTTTGTGTGGTTAGGTTAGTATCAGGTTAAATGGACACTCAACATTTGTATTTTTGCTCCACATTTTGACCTCTACAGACCCTACCACTACCACTTTTTGTGTGATTATCCTTTATTACTTTAGTGCACGAATTTTCCTCAAGCACAAAATAACCTTGTTTGTCATTACTATGCCTCAACATAAAAGGCTAACGATATCCTGGTTTATTGTAATACATAATGTAGGCTTGTCTTCTCGTAATTCGTAGTCGTGTTTCCACACGTTGCTGTAAAATTAACACATGTAGATGTAGATCCATGTTTTCAAGCCAAAGAATGAAGTTATTCCACCGAGTATTTTCACCGCATACACAAGACTTTTAAATGGAACTTTTGACAAACCAAGGGTCTTTTTTCGTGAAAGCATACGCTGCAGCGTTATTATGTATGGCCGTCTCAGCCAATGTAATTATTTATAACATTTATAACACAACATAACAAACTAATTCCGGGCATTGCGCAACCTCCGATACCCGCGCACATTTGCTTCAGTATTTTCCTTCATATCTGATTCCGAGTAAACGAGTTCTAACGCAACTTGGCCGCACAGAATCACTTTCGTAGTAAACTCGACCCTAAGGCAGTTTGCGCGTGAAGCAACATTACTTTGGCCGTACAGAATTAGCCCGCAGGAACCTATAACGGCACGGAGTGTGTTCGTGTGTGCATATACCAGTGGAATCTGGCCTGTCACGAAATAATAAAGGCGATATTTGCAAGCCTCTAGTTATATGTTGCGGACCATTGAGGCATTGCTAACTGGGACTATAGTGACCTAAGGTGCTGACAATCTTGCCGTGGTAGATAGAGATCACTTTCCGCCTTCTGTTTTGTCTGGTCTTCAAAGAAACTTACGTAGTCCGCGAAAAGTTTAAATAATTTCGTGATTTTCAATGACACAGCTGCAAAATTAAAAACCTACCTGAGCAATGTGATTTGTAGAACCCTACCTGTTGTATCATTAGTTTGATTTAAAACTGAGAAAAGAAAGCTGTTTTAACTATTTTTAACTATTTGGGAAAGTTCGGAATCAGTCATTTAAGTGATCAAAATTATTATAAATTACTCAACAATCTCACGTTGAAAAGGAAGTGTTACTTCCGTAGTTTTTTTTTTTTTTACGGGACGTATTACAAACCACTGAAACACGGCCCAGAAATCTGGTGGAGGGTTTTGTACTTCACAATCCACATCCAAGGAAATTCGTTACAATCCCAAAACCAAAAAGAAAATTTTTTGGCTAATTTTTAATCGAAAGTGTGAACCACATGACGTAAAATGTGGATACTTATACTTCAGTAGTAACAGTGATCAACTCAAGATATTTGTTTTTGCCCATTTAATTAAGAAATAAATACGTACGGCTAAGTGTTGTAACAATTAATTTTTATCCATTTCTGATAGTTTGCCATTTCTTTACCAAATTTTATATTTCGAGGAAAAAAATTATGATAAACAACCAAAAATAAAAGTCGAAATACAAATCAAACTAATATGTAAAACTCAGAACATCACACTAAAGACAACTTTCCTTCATTATTTGTTTTTCACTACTTCCTTATGGGATCTTTCATGTTTTTTTTATGGATGTGTTGACTATATCCAACTCGGCTTGTTTTCTCTTTTTTCGTATTTCGTTGTTTGTTTTTCTTAGTCTCTTTCTAATATTTCTCGGGCGACATACTATTGCAGTGGTGTATCTCCACAACAATACAGTTTGTCTCTTCTTAGCTGTTGCAAATGTCACAACAATGGCCTTTTCTCTTAAAATGAAACTCACTGAATTATGTAAATTAATCATACATGCGATCAAACTAAATAACTTGAAGTTTATAACAATTATAGACCATTATATATGATGATGTGGACAATTGTCTTTCAAACATGAAACGTAGTTTAAAATATCCTACATAAATATCTAATCACTTAATCAAAAATGAAAACCGTTTTAACGTCTCATACTCACTTAAAAACAGATACTATAGTCAGTAACAGATTATGTTAGACGAACTTGCAGTAGTTGTTGCATGAAACAATCCAACAGCCTCAGAATATTCACTCTATTAGTCTCAGCCAAAAATCCAATTCGCAATAGCTGAGATACATAACGTTAACTTAAAAAATATGCACGTAAAAATGTTAGTAAATGTGTCGGTGTGTTACCTAAATATTCTTCACGCCACATAGCTTTACCTGCCACTAAAATACACTTGCTTTAGGCCTATAAATGAAATGCACTACGAAAGTAACAGCAATGACTCGACTCTGCAACAATGCGGGCAGCTGCCAACACGTGATTCATACCGTAGCCACTAGATGGCGACACTTGTTTCCATTGGAGAAAAGTTCCAAAACACACGCTTATATACTGCAATTCAATTATTTATTTTAGACGAAAACTGTAGCGCTTGTCTTCCGTAGAGTTACAAATAAATATAGATTATATTTATTTTAAATAAAATAGAATGAATAATATAAATATGTTTCTCTTTTTATTTTGTGAGAACTTTCTAACCTAAATAAATGTCTGTTTTTTTTATCACAAATTATTAAAAATGTCCATGACATGTAACAAATTTTATATTCTAATAAAAATATACTCTGCAGAAATAAAATAAAATGTTATTAGGTTGGCCTAGCCTGATTTGGTACCAACCGCCGAGTTAGTCCCAAGTTTCTAGGCCGCATAGTTTCCAAGTTATTAAATAAAAACAAAATATTCAACATGGTGACTGTTCTTTCACGATGGCGGATTTTACCGGCATGGGAAACTTTAGGAATTTTCAAGATACATTAGGAGACTGTGTAGAACACATTCCAGAAGGTTTCATTGCGTTAATAATTTTGTCCGGGTAGGGTCAATTTTTTGTCTAACTACCCTGGACTAACAAGGGAGGGTGAGATGAGTGTGGAGCAGTTATGGAATGAGCGAGGCGGGGTAAACGGGAGTTCCCGACCAAAACCCGCCGGCCAATGGTAATGTCCGCTATCGAGCCCGTATTGACTAGGTGAGAGGCGAGAGGTTCGACCGGGGTTTGGCTACACTTTGAATTTCATCACAACATTGTAAGTACAACTTCACGAAACCCCTTTAATGAAGTTCCTTATAACTTCCTTCTCATGCACTGATTTCCTTTAGAAAGCATTAAAAGACAACATGATAGTACAACGCCGTATTGGTATTAACATTAAGAGTTATAAACATTTTAAATTGCCATAGTTATGATTTTCATTTTTAGTTACATACCTCATTTTTTACATTTTACTAACTCTTTTACTCGATAAAATATTACGAATTAGTAACACCTAACTAATTTCTTACGTCTTGAACGACTTCAAGAAGCTGATTGATGAGTGAAGAGTATTATTTTAAAAGCTCAAGTCTATATTAAATGACGTTTGTAATTCCGTTCTGTCACTCAGAAACTGCCGCCAGAGTTAATTTTATGGAGTTAGATAAACATTTAAGTAAAAATTTTCTTTGTCGACTTTCTTTTGTGAGAACCGAAAACTCTACTCTGTCGAATGAGCCAATCGGCTTTCGATAAACGCCCCAAACTGCCGAAGCAGTTCCGTTATTGGTTGTTGTGTCCAGTGTAGGGGCTGGAAAATTTCGCTGATTCTATGACCAGCATGATAGAATCCATTGTCCAATGTCTATTCGAGCTGCATCTATTCTTTCATTGTCTGTTGTCCAGTGAGTAGCAGCTGGTAGACAAATGGTCGGGCCTTGATGCACAGGACAGTGCATTATAACATGCAGGTCGTTGAATCAGCGAAATTTTCCGGCCCCTAAGTATTTGTATTTGAAACTTGGATTCGCGACTTTTTTCTGTAACTTATATTCCAAACTGCCACGGTAATGTAGTGGTAAGACCCCTGGCTTTCCCCCACGGCGATCCGAGATCCATTCCCGAAGAGATCATTCCGTTTTTCGCGTATGAGAAACGTGGTGCACGTTGGGTATTTGACGGTGAGAGTTTGTTCCCGCATTTCAGCTTTGTTCCACGTCATTCTTTCTTAGTGCTGACTCGACGATAGGCAATTTTTTTCGTGTCTTTCCTCACCCTTTCGCCATTGGGTTATTCTTGGAAAAAGAAAGCACCCGGGCAATGCAAGAAATGCGACGTGATTGGGAAATCTGGTCATAATTTCAGTTTAGTCAAAATAGTTTGAACGCATTGCCAGACAATAACTAGGAAAGATCCAGGTTCAAAATGCCAACCTTATCACACACTATGTAGTTATTGCTTTGATGAAAAATAATTACAAAATCTTCTTTAGTTAGCATTACGCCCCCTAATCTAAGTGAAATGTGGCTGACTGATTGTCATTGAACAATTCTTTTTGCTTGACGTAAGAGAAAAAAATTTATATAACACTAATCAAGCGCCGACAAAATTTTCGACTAGTATGTCGCATAAATGATAGCTTGACTGTTTGTAGTTTTAGCAAGTTTCTTATAATTTGTATATAATTGTCACCTTACAAGTAGAAGGTTTGATTATTCAGAATTATAAACATTACGTACATATACATACGTGTACAATAAGTGCAGTATTGTTAGTAATGTTAGTAATGTAACATTGGTTTTACATAATTAAAGTTTTAATGTGCTCTTATGTGTATGATGAAAGGTAATCTAAGTCTTCCATAGAGAAGTGAAGATATTTGTGGTGTTGCGAGCCAATGAGGGCACAGAAAAGTTTAGTAATGAAGAAAGAGGGGGGAAAATCGGGATTGTTAAAAAAAAAATCCGGATGAATAAGATCATCATCCGACACGAATTTCACACTCAAATATACAGGAATCGAGCACGAATCAATTTTGTGAGAGGCAAATGCCGTGGCAGATTCGCCAAACCATAGCATCCCACTAAGTTAGAAAAAAAAAGTGTTTATTACAGAACATTCTCTAGTACTGCTCTGAAAAATAAAGGTTATTTGAACGATAAAAGATACTGTTAATTTTACCACGACAAGGCATTTCCACGTAAAACCCCGAAAGCACTGAATTAAAACCGAGATATATTCGCTCATTTGTGAGAACAAAACTAGAGTATGCACACAATTCAGTGTGTGCACTAACAAATATACTTTGGCTGAAGGATTCGTAGCCAGAGGGATGCTCATGAATAAAACAAAATCAAACTTCGCCCCAGGCTTCAAACTCCAGTTACTGCAGTATCAAACCCTGCGGCTACTGACGAATACTTTGCCACACAGAGAATGACGGTTAAGGACTGCAGTGCAATATTAATGCAGCCTCTCTTTATTTGCTCTACGTGGTAATACTGCTAAATATTTTTTTCACAACATTGGATAGCATCGCTTAACGGACATATTTCCAAGTATCGAGAGCGTTCTGGAGCGTATACCTTGATAACATCTTTATTGTAACAATATTGAATACACAAAATGTGTGTGTGTATATATATATATATATATATATATACACACACACACACACACACAATATAATGGTAAGTGCAGTGATAAAAAAATTTGTTAAGTTTCTCTAAGTCAGTTTGAAAATTTAAAAAAAAAAACATAGTAAACACCTGTTGTTCCCAAAATTATATAACAAAAATATTCCTAGTGTCGTTATCCTGGGGTACAATTTTTTAATTGGAATTCAATGCATGTGATCACGGCGCCAGAATTTATGCTATATTGTGGGTCTTTCTGTCAAAATATTAGCTTATATGATCTTTTTATATTAATTTTTTTTAAATACGCTGTTTCAATTATTTTGGCAGGGATTTATGTACCACAAACTCTTCAGAGATTGCAAGGCCGTTTTGTAAGCAATGGCCTGATTCACAATATTGAAAATCTCGTTTCATTATAAATTATATTAATGTTATATTGCATTAAATTTACAGTTTGTCGGTTCATTTAAAATATGTAAGCAAAAAAATCACAATGGGTTACATGTTTAATATGTACAGTACGTAATTTAAGTGTTTCTCCGAAGTTTATATAGCAAGTGGACTTGTATTAAATATTATAATTGAATCATTTATATCTTTTATATACCACGATAACATATTTACCAGTATATCATATATAGCGTTGTAATTCAGAAAAAAATGCAACAGAAAAACTCTAGAAGGTTAGCACGAATTTTGGTCTACCTTCAAAGCATCACGTATCATTGGAAAAAACTGATGACATTTGCACTAACACTGAAAGCCCACTTGACTTTGAGTCTTTAAGTGTGTTCAAATGCGATTAAATCATAATTTTATATTTATATTAAATAGTGTTAGTTTTATAGATGATACATATGAGTACAGTTTACTCACACGAAACAATTTTTACTTGCATAGTTTTCTCATAACGGTGCGTCAAAGTAAAAAACGGCATGATCTGCTGCCATGCAAATAGTGAAAACCAATTGACTTACGTAAGTGAAATAATTCACAGTTAAATAACATGTCACGGACTACGTAATAAAACATTTTTAAACAATCCTGTGAACTATATTTGTATTTTAAAAAATTGCTGAATTTTCTACTTTTTTCCTGTACGTTTGCGATTTTTTTAAATTTTAAAATATTACTTAATGGTCTTTTAAATATTTTATTGCATAGTTCATGGGATGTAATATCAGAGTGAATTATTTTATTCAAGTAGGTCAGTTAGATTTCACTATTTGCATGGCAACAGAACAAGCAAATTTTGACTTTGTCACACTGTTACGAGAAAACTATGAAAGTTGAAATTGTTTCGTAAGAGGAAACTGTACTCACAAGTATCGTCTACAAAACTAACACTATTTCATAAATATATAAAATTATGATTGCATCGCACTTGAACAGCCTTAAAGACTGCCGTGGAAATCATGCCATCAATGCCGTACTTGTCAGCGGTGCATATCCACAAACTGTACGTGTTAGCTGACAGGCCTGGTTCTGTATCAGATGCATTTGTTTTGTAGTTGTTCAATTCATCGGATGAAAGATATGTGCAGTCGTTTCCTCAGATTTGTCGTTGAGAGAGGACGGGGAGAAACAATTAACATTTAAGTTTTATATAAGTTTTTTGTTTGTTTTCGTGGTGGCAACAATATAATTTGTGGCCAAACAAAAATCGTAACTACCATATATTATATAATTCAATAGAGAATAACAGAGGTCCACAACACAAGCACTAACCTCACGGTAATTCGTCACACCATTCTTTATTATACGAAAATAAATAACTAAATGAAAGATGTGTCTCAGTCACCTAATGTGTAGCTCTAGAGAGAATACGTTTGTGTCTGTGATGAACTAAGTGGTTGGAACACCAAGACTGAAGAATTCAACTCTGGAAATTATTAATTTCCCAGCAGACCATTAAAATGTAAACACGTCATTTTATTTGCGGAAGTCCAGTTCTGTTCGTCAAGCCCGGTTCGACACTGCCACATACATCAGACTTTAAACACCGTTTACAGTCTTGTGGAGAGGCCCGAAAACATGGTTCGTATAAGCGCGGTGAATTTTTAAAACTATAATAATTAGGGGTACGTAAATTTCGCAGATACATTCCAGGTCAGGTGAACGCCAATTATGTATACTTCATTGTCTTGTTAGTGACTTGCTGGCGGCTGTTACGAATCGCGTTTGACTACTGCTAGCCAGTAGTAAATAAGGAAATATTGCCAAGTGCTATCACTTGCTACCTGCTTGTACGGTTATAAGCCAATATATAATCGATTGTGGCCAGTGAGTGTATAGGACTGACAAGTCTAGGCTGCTGCCTGATGAATCCGCGAAATTGACGTAGGCCTACCTCTAATAATAACACGATTGAAGTTTCTTTTCTTTTCGAATGTATCCGAATGTAATGCGCATTTAGTAGATTCGTCAGAAAATAAATAATAGCAGCTCGTTGCAACATATTTCACACGCAAGTAATCGAGAAAGTGCCTTAATACAGTCCTTGAAATATTAGCACCTCCCGCAAATTGCGCAAGACAGAGCCATTCAACCATTGCGTACATTTTCAAGAGACTGAGATAAAAATATTACTGTTTGAAGCATATTTCTGTGTCTGTTTCCTTCTAAGACTGTAACAAGAGGTACAGCAATCAGATGTGTGGCTTCCATCAATTTAGTGTACAAAATGTTGTTTGTGGTGCCGTCGGAACATATTTCAATTGATGAAGTTGTCATAGCTTATTAGTTACGTTATATAGACACTGTTGTGATTTAAAATGAGTTAGGAATGTAACTAAGATTATCTTTGCATAACACAGTTTTAAAAATTACTGTTCTATGAACTCCTGGAACGTATCGGGAACTAAGATCTGTTCCCACTTGCTAATTTTATCTGTTTTCTTTGTTTTGTCGTCTGTGCTCAAATCCATTCATTATCTGGTAATTTGTATTATCGTTGTCCTTGTGCATTTTTGTCGCCATGTTTCATAATACACATTAGTTGCTTTTATTTTACATTTTTTGCGCCGTATTCCTTGATAAAATCACTTTATTCCTTTCCGAATTATTGTTTTTTTGTTATTGTTCTAGTTATTTATGTGGTTCATATGAACATAAATCATGTTCGTCTCCAAAATCGTATATATGTTATAAGTTAGTTGTCAATAACTAATACTGGCTTGCCTTATATTATTATTTTTGTTTGATTTTTATTTGTTTCTGCATCTCGGCAATATTTGCTCTCAATGGTGTCCGCCCACAGAACGGTTCAGTTGAAAATTCTGAAATAACCCCTGCAGGAATCGTTCAAAAATCACGGGGAATTTATTGCTACGTCAACGAGTATATTTATATTTGTAAGTTAACTGATACTATCATAGACTTATTCACCAAGCGCATAAGAGAGATTATTGTAAAGTAATTAAAATATACACATTAAGTAAATACAGGACGCTTTTCTGTAAGACTTTACTTGTGTAAGCAGCTAATTCACGTTTAATTAAACCCTTTTGAAAGCAGTGGTGGTATTTTTTCCGCCCAGTGTACTTCCATAGACCAGCGAGGAAATTAATATTGCAACTGACATTTTAACGCTTACAAAGTGAAGTTACGTAATTATTAAAAACACAAGTATTTAATTACTGCTCCCCTGCCTTATTTTTCTGCCGTCTGTAAGAAAATTTGTTTCAAAAGCCCACAATTTCCAAAACCGTTATTTTATACAGGTTTTATCGACATGACTTTTTCCATATTTTACTGCGAACATGAATTTTCAATACTAATTACATTGCATTGTGTACTCAAGTGTGTATACCAAAGCAAGGACTGAATAACGTTAATTTTAAAACCTCCACATGTCTAGCGTTGATTTGAAAAAATTAGCAAAATGTGCACGATGCTGGAACAGCTTGAGAACAGGCACTGTCTCACTCTTAATGTTCTTAATGAGATAATGTCTTACCATATCTTCAGACGAAATAATAATAATACATTTACAGAAACGTTTACTCAGTGGGCAGTGTGTTGTCTTTGGAACACGTGACCCTAATGCTGTTTATAATATTTTCACTAAAATTTTACTCTAACTTTCAATCATAATTTTCTTAAATTGTGGCATACTAACGATGTGCACAAATCTTATCCGTGTCTTTACAGAAAACTAAAACTTATGTTAAATGTACGTATAAGTAAACAAAAGATATTATATATATATATATATATATATATATATATATATATATATATATATATATATGGTGTTTATACGCTAAAAAATGTATAATAATTCCTAAAACTGAAATAAATGTACTTATATAATGAATTAAAATCACCGGTAAACCCAAATAGAGCCATGTGGGATATTATAAATAATTAAATTATAAGTATTAAAAAACATGAAAATATAGTTATGTAAAGCAGTATGGCGTGGTTCTCCTTAGAAGGGGGACGGCCAAAGCCACTAATTTTAAATGGCCCACCAAAACTGAAGCACTTCACAATATTTTTAAGTTATTTACACTTATAATAAAAATATGTGGATAGTATTTTAATATTTCGCAATGCTCCTTATCTAAATAGTGTGGAATCAGTGTTCGTTATTCAAGAGGAAAATGAACTGAGAATTTATAAATTTATAAATTAAGGCTCTGTTATGATAATAACTATAAGAAATTAATTAAAATGGTGAGCTTATTAAAAGAGGTTTGTGCGAAAGTTATTTATAGTGGCCAGTGGTAGGGTTTGGTTCGTCTCAGAAAAATATGACTGACCCTTCCTTAGAAGAACTTCTACGGCCGTAGTGTTCACCAAATCTATTCTAATCAATCTCAATATGTGTTTCATAAATGTTTTACTGATATAGTAACATTGCATTAAATAATACGAATGGGTCTGGAAATAATACTTACAATAAAAGTATCTGCAATAGAAGTATTTTACGACTCGTTTATCATACTAGCCTACTCTTAACTTATCCTTTGCAAAAAAAAATTAAGTTTATTTATTTAATTTTTTTAATGATATGATGGAATAAGCTATAATGGAGAATTGTATTATAACTAATTATCTCTCAATAGAACAATTTTAAAAACATATATTTCAAATAAGGTAAAAAGAGTAGCATACGTGAAATTTAAGGAAAAATGCAGTTGCGAAAAATTCGTTACTTATTTTTCGTTTCGAACTAATTTAATGTCTATAGTAAATTCCTAAAGTGTACAAGCCACAAAAATATGAGTAGATAATTATTTTTTGAAAAATCCTTTCAATCGCAACATGTATATTAAAAATTTTTAGGTATAACGATGTGTGCATAAAACAATAATCATTAAGTTTGGCCAATTGAAAAAAAAAAATATTTTAACAATAATTCCCCTTCCTAAACTACTCCGCTGAATGGCACAGTTCCTAGAGTGCGTGGTAGATAAATAATCGCAGAAAACATAAATCGTTTCTACGCTATTTTCGAAGCCAATATGGATAAAATACTCAATGATAATCCTAGATAATAGTATTTCCCAACTTTATGAGTAAATTTTTATCCAAAATCACTAATTCGTTACGCGTGATCTCTTGCGCAGCAGTTAAATGCACGAGGTTCCGGCGTCAGAAATTGTGTCTCTGAAGTTCGTATCATGGAAACAATTTTTTTTTAAACGTTGGCTTAAACTATTGTCTAGGATTGTCATCGTTTCACTTTCGCAAATTGGCTTCAAGAAACCTACAGTTATAGATTAATGCTTTCAGCGTTGAATTGCGTACTATGCCCTCTTAAGGCTACGGGTTCGTATTTACTTAGTTTTATGCAAATATTATTTTGTAATCGTAAAAGTAAATAAGTGTGGTGAAAGTACCACATAGGTGTGTTGAAGATTAATTTTACTTTTGTTTCAACACTAAAACGTTACACTGCATTTCTTTTATAATTATTGACTTTAATAAATAAAGTCGATAATTTGCCATAATCGTATAGAATTTTTGTTTTGAGAAAAATTTTCTTAATAGCTAAAACTATTTTCAACAAATGTTTGGGACGGTTCTACGATATCTGCTGCCTGCCAGGATTCAAAAACAACATTTGCAAAAATGGCGTAAAAATGAACCGGTGTACTTTACAAATACCGCTTAGATAGACTTAGAAAGATAAACTGATGATCACTTAGGACTAGACTCGTTAGAGTGGAGGAGATGGCGCGCCAGTGGCGAAGCGTGTAGTGTTTTAGGTCATGCGGTACTTAGCAATGACTGCAACTTGTCGAGAAACACGATGGATTGACTTGTTGAGGCTCCGGATAAATGCGTGTTGTACCGATCAACATGTGCACCACTCGTGCTTGGTCGTTCTGAGCTAATTCTCTTTATCTCAGTTCAGGTTATATTAAGAGTGTTCAAGTGCGATAATATCATCATTTTATATTTTCATGGAATATTGTTAATTTTGTGGACGATAATTGTGAGTACATTTTACTCTTACTAAACAATTCTAGCTTTCATAGTTTTCTCATAACGGGATGTAAAAGTCAAATTTTGCTTGTTACGCTGCCATGCAACTAGTGAAAACCAGCTGACCTACTTAATCTGAATAATTCTCTGAGAACACACATCCAATGAGTAGGGGCCGGAAAATTTCGCGAATTCAATGACCTTTATGTTAGAATGCATTGTCCTATGCATACTCAAGCCCTGACCATTTGTCAACTAGCTGCTACTCACTGGAACAACAATGAACGGATAGACAGGGCTTGAGTATGCGTAGGACAGTGGAATATAACATGCAGGTCTTTGAATTCGCGAAATTTTCCGGGCCTACCAATGAGCTATTAAATAAAGCATTAAAAAACTCATAACGTAATATTGTGAATCTAAAAAAATATCGCAAAAGTTCAGAAAAAAACTTGCTAACTCAGCAGTTTTTTAAAATACAAAAACAGTTCGCGGTATTTTCAAAAGTTTTATTACCTAGCCCATAGTTTGTTATTTCACGTACGTAAGTCAATTGGTTTTCACTAGTTACATGGCAGTAGGAAATGCAGATTATTGACTTTGGCGCACCGTTATGAGAAAATTACGCCAGCTAAAATTGTTTCTTTAGAGGAAACTCTACTCACAAGTATCGTGTATTAAATTAAGATTATTTAATATAAGTATTAAATTATGGCATTATCGCACCTGAACACCCTTAAACCTCACGCACCACTGCCTAATGGTTAAGACGTGATGGCGTCGTGCTTCTGTACCTTGCACGGATCTTCTGCTTTACCTGAGTGTCAGATATGGTCTCTATAAACCACTCGGTACATTGTCCCATCTGCTGAGCGTGGTCATTCTTGTCACTGACTAACCTGTACTAACGGACACCAAGCAAAATTTCTGGTGTATGTCAACATTGTGCCACAAACCGCACCTCTTTATCTTTTCCGTTCCTGAAACATAAACAATCATAGCCGTAAATATCATATTGGTTCAATCTGTAGATCTTTAAAAAAAAAATTAATTTGCTCTTAATATTTTCATAACATTATGAAATATTGAACAGATAAGAAATTTCGTTTCTTCGACCATCAGAAATGGAATTTGCAAGGACAATCATTGTAAGACTTCCTGCAAAAGTCCGTAATGTAGGTATCCCATCAACTCCGGTGCATGTATTTTATGACATACAACCGAGCGACGTGTGTATAATGTCGAGATAGTTTGTTAGTAATGGCCATGGCCGCTTACCTTTCCCATTTCCTGTTCTTGTGTGTGTAACCGTCTCCAACGATCCTATAGTCGACGAGACGTAATATTCAAGGAAATAGTTAATTATATATCCTGGTGAAATCCTTCACGTTGCTCTTCTCTTCTTTCTACAAGATTATTTGTGAACAGATCCGATTGACTGTGTAGGTATTGAATCTTGATGCTCATATTCCAACCTATTTTAATTTAAAGCTTCTCTATATCATGCTTGCAAATATTAGTTTTTCTGGAAAAAAATAATGAGCAATTTTACCAGATTATATTAATTGAATATTTGTAACTTGAATTATTTATAAGTTGGCGTATGTCAAAACTCCCATAAATTCAGACAATCAGTTTATTCAATACTATGTCAGAGAAATATATTCAAATTACAAACTAGTTTTGTTCGAAGCCTTCACAAACTTTTTAATGGGACCTAATATGTTATATGGGCAGTATAATTCTGTCACGGGAAGCCTAGGGCGTGTCGACTGCATTTTTGTTCACCTGTTACTATATCTCTTCTCGAAGATCGATAACTTTTTAACCAGCGTTCGTGTTTATTAATCTGTCAATTAACGTACATAAAATAATTTCTGCGAACTGTATATTGTATTTTTTAAGTTAACACGCAAAACATTCATGCTCGTGTTGAAATAAAAAGGATATTTATTCTACGGGGTACAAATGTATTTACAGTATATGGCTAATCGATTCACTTGATATTGTATCATTTCTAAAGTCATTTTCACATTTCCAATGCTGGTAAAGTGTTAAATTTGTAGTAAAATCATATTTCCTACCACTGTGAAAATTAACACGTTGCAAACTTTGTCCTAGGCTGCCAATTAAAATGTCCTGTTCATTGGACGCGTATTTCGATAGACCATTTTGATAATAATAGACCACCTCGAACATCATTGCAGCACGCTAAGTAGTTTACCTCACCATGCAGCAAATAGTTTCCTACTTATGACAAACGAAATATTGGTCCCAGACTGAAGTACACTATTTTATTTTAATATGAAGGAAAGTAATTTAGTAGATTCTTTCGATAGGTGCAGTTACCTGATGACAACACTGAAATTGTTTCGGTCAAGCATTAAGGAGTTCAAGTTCCAACAAATTCACCCCCACTGTCTTCACTTCCACAATGTTATTACCTTCAAACACAAATACTCATTCTCTTGGAGCATTGGTAGAGTACATAAGGGTGGAATGAGTACGTCATCCGTGTGTGTATGTCTTCTCGTTGAAAGTAGGTCTGTCCAATTTGGAGGGATTTTTTATCTACGCCTGCTACTTTGAAAAGACGATAGTAACAGCCATATCAAAATGGTTGGTTTGTTCCTACTTAACCATTGCTATACCAAATACTATGGAACTTCGTTTACCATTCACCCATTTTGCTTAGACTTGAAATAACCAATCAAATCCTTCTATTACTATCTTGTTGAATTACCTAAAATACACATTTTTTTACATTAATATTGACTCTCTCCCAAGTTCTTTTTTACGTCCTCCAGATGTCCAAAAACAAATTGAAAACTAAATGATTGTAACAATTACATGTATCCAACATGTCGGCAAATAATCCACCTTAAGGCCGCAATCTACCGCAATTTTAATCATCATTATTTTATTTTTTATTTGTACGAGATATTTTTTTCTTATTTTAGACACAAAATATCACTAAATTTGGCTCTAATTAAATTTCTTTATCTCTCATAGTTTTCGCGTAATGGCTTGTTTAGGGCGCCGTCTACTAGAATCGTGAAGAGGCGCGCAGACCTTTAACAATCCTGATTTCATTCGAAAACCATTCAACATGTTGTCACGCGGTTAGGCTACGATAAGCATTTAAGGATCTTAGTACAGGTATATAATTTTGCCATTAACTGTTATCGTTCCTAACAAGTATTTTTTTTTAGTGTGAAAGTGACCGATTCGGGACTTTTGACGCTGATTTTTATGTAAGAGTAATCATTTTCACGATATTCTGAATATTATAGACCTCTAGAGCGACTCTTTCCCTTTCGTCGCGTAAGATAAAATGATAGTGTTGTCGCTGAAAGTCCCATAGTAAAAACTGTTCAGCGAGAAGCTAGCACACTAGTTCAGCGCTTGGCTCGTTGAGGCGACGCGGCATTTGATACGCGCTTCAAGGTCGACCTTACTGCTCCGTCGCTTTTGAGCCTCTAACGCGCGGGTAGACGGCGCCCTTAAAGTCATATTTTGCATGTTTCCGTTTTAACGACTACACTGAAACCAAGTGATATACCAAACTCAAAAAATCATAGTGGATAAACACATTGCAGGCTACAATGTCATGCTCATGAAATTAAAGAATAAAAATTATTTGTATTAAAAAAAATAATTGAATTTTTAAATTTTGTATTTTCAGTTTCAAGATTTTTTTTTAAATCCAAGTAATTTTTATTTTTGAATTTCATGAGCATATCATTGTAGCCTGCAATGTCTTTATCCACTGTGATTTTTTTGAGTTTGGTATACCAGTTGGTTTTAGTGTAGTCGTCAAAACGAAAGCATGCAAAATATGAATTTAACAAGCCATTACGAGAAAACTATGAAAGATAAAAAAATTTCATATGAGCCAAATTAAGTCACATTTTGTGTCTAAAATAAGAAAAAAATTATCTGATACAAATAAAAAATAAAAAAAATTGTGATGAAAATTACGGTAGCCGCGCCCTAATGAGGAGTTTCTAGAAATATGTTATACGTAAATTTCAATGTTACTCATATACGCATATGTTTATAAATAATTGTTCTGGAAGAAGGGTTTCCATCCAGGAAAAGTAAGAAACTGTTATCTGTAGACCCTACCTTTCACTTTAGTCCTATCGTATTTCATTAGACCGCGCGAGGTGGAGCAACGTTAACACCATGGACTCGAATTCAGGAGGATCCGGGTTCGATCCCCGACTCTGGCCGTCCTAATTTCGATTCTCCATGGCTTCCCGAAATCGCTCCAGGCGAATGCTGGTATGTGTCGTTAACAAAGGCCATGGCCAATTCCTCTCACAGCTCCTGTCATTGTACCAAGTTGTGACAGCCGTCTCTAATGACCTCGTTGTTGAAGAGACGTAAAGCCCACTAACCTTACTTGTTTTATTTTCCAAGGTTTATTATGGGACGGCTTACAAACTATCATAACCTAAATAAAACGACACAAACATCACTGCCCGTGCTGGGATTCTAACCCAGGAACTCTCTCACCGTATGTATGTCATTAGAGAGAGGAAATTAGTGAACATGGGTAAAAATGGCTTTTAGGATATTGGTGCTCAATCCCCTAAGGTAAAGGAGAAAAATACATCGTAGCATACGTAGTTCAACCCCTTTGGCATTTGCCGCAAACCTTAAAATAACACCGTTACAGATCTAATTCGCGTGCAATTTGACTACAACCGCGTTCGGCCGCGTGCTCTAAAGCCGGCTCTCATTCGTCCACTTCTTAACTCATCGGTCCTTCCCTATGCCCGAGGCTTGTTCTTCTCCTTGAGAACTTCTCTGAAGTGGGTGTGACATGTATATAATTGAGGCGACGTGAACCAACTAGCAAAAAAAAAAAAAAAAAACATTAACGTGCAAAACTGTCCAGGAAAAATCGCAGAAGGGAAACAAGCGGATGAAAAAATTTGTGGTCCTTGAAGGGGGAGGGAGTGATGCGAAGAATAGGATGAGTTATAAATAAAAATGCGTAGATTCCGGAAGAGGGAGAGGGGAGAGAAACAAATTATAATTGTTTGTGGCAGGCATCGCCACGTGACCAACAATTACAGCTCTGCAGCTTCCTGGGTCCACCACAAACCGCCACTTTTTATTCATTTTATCTTTATTTATTTTCGGGTGACAGGCAGACAGGGAGAGAGGAAAAAGTTAAAAAAAAAAAAAAAAAAAATAGTACGTTGACGAAGAGGGCGGGCGAGAAAGGGAGACGGCATAAAGGGTTAGCTACCGCTGAGAGGTACACACATCAAACAAAATCCTAGAAAGGCCCCGAGAATAAAGTAGACGGGATGGAAATGAGATTAGACATGCAAAGAGGTAATATTAAACCCTCCTTCCCAAACGATGGTAAAAAGGAAAGGAGAATAACATTTTCCTTTTTTTCCCTTTGCGATGGGAAACGAGGTAATCAAAGCTCTTGGTTTAAGGTCGTATCGAAGCCCGTTTGCTCCGCGCAGCAGGAAGTAGAAATTGAAGTTTGTACCTCGTTAAGTGCGGCTGTTTTTTGTGTATCTGAATACCTGTAGAATGTACACGACCCTCTTCATTCAGTAGCATACAACGTATCAGACTTCAGGAACTAGGATGAGAAGTTCGTGATTTTTCTAGTGTTAACGACACCTGGTTGTCCGTTGAATCGCGTTTGCTGTATAGAAATGCGTATTGTGTACCGGTTTCAAATTTCTGTGTTTGACGTGTTATGACGCTCGACGAAAAATATATCGTCTCAATTCTCAGCGCGTCAAACTGGTGAGAATGGTTTTCGTTATAGGTTTTTTACTACGGAACTTTGAGCAGTGACCCTAAAAATTTACTTTGACTGTAAAAATGTTCTTCCGTACATTATTATCTTTTGTATTTTAACAATAGTAAAAAGGCTTCCTTTCTAAAATTTGTTGCTTCTAAACTTACAAGAGACGTCTCAACTGTAGAAAAATATGTAGGCCTATTCTTAAGATCTTTTAACGATAAATAAGTGTAATAAGTGTTACAAACCTTGACCCATACATGCTGTTGTGATATTTGTATAATTCGAAAGAGTTTAAAACCTTTTACTGTAGATATGTTCATCAATCAAAAAACACTTAACATATTGAGTACACTCTAAAAATTGTGTTAAATGTACAGAGATTTTCATTGTACACTTACAAATCCTTGTAAAATTACTAAGATATTCTTTCTAAAATCATTCCTTTATATAGTTACAAAGGTAAATTTTGTAATACCACAAAGGAATTCCTTACCGGAAGGTACCTGTGCTGTAAAAATTTTAAAAAAATTACAAAGTATTTTTGTAGTTTTAAAATTTTTTGTGAATATACAAAACTTTCCCTGGTAAAATTATTTGTTTATAAAATTACAAGGATTTCTATGTAAAAAATTTAGGTAAGATTTGTGGTACACCAAAATCACAGGTTCGCCGGTAATTACAGCTGTACAAAAATCACATCCTCTGTAAAGAATTTTTCTTGAATAAATATAACTTTAACATTGGTTGCATTATTAAATTTATTTTTTAAAAAGTTATCACCGATACGTAATTGAAATGTATATAAATAATAAGACATCTCAACACGGAAGTTAAGGTGGTCTGGGGGTAAGATGCTTACGCGCGGGGTTACGTGTTCGAATCTGCGTGATTCCTGGATTGATTGATTTCAAAATAATTTCAAGTAAAATATTTTTAATCAAAAGTTATTTCATAAAATAAATTTAGTGCTATTATTAAAGTAAAAAGGGTATTTAAAATGTATAATTTTCCTTATAGCAGGTACATATACAAGGCTATAGTTTGTAATTTTACAAACATAAACTTTATCACGTTTTAGAAGGACTAATTTTGGAAACTGGGTTTACAAGGATTTTCTTTATAATACAACAAAAAAAATTAACAGTGTATTTTGAAGTAAAGGCCAACACACGTATCTGGTTTTGCACTTTATTAATTGAGGTGGCATTTTTGGAGTTACAGCCGTCGTAAAACGTCATTTTTAACCATTTTGAGAGACCCCAAAGTCATATTTTTAACAGGCGTGTTGAATTTTCAAAATATAAAATCGTAGTTTCGTGTGTGTATTTTTTCGTAGATAAACGTTATAGTGATAAGTTAAGCGACTTGGCGTAAAAAATTAGTAAGCTTGACAGGGAAAAATTGTTTTTTTTTTTCCTTTCGTGTAAAATGGGAAATTTTTTTTCATTAAGGTGAAAAATTACAGAATATTAAAAAAATTGCAATACAAATGATCATACAGTTTCTGAATTACAAATCTGGATGGTATATGTATTTACATTCGCGCCTATCTGCCAATACACATAGCACGCTACTACGAAAATGAAATAACCATTTAATGTAACATAAAACTTGATACAGAAAAATAAACAATATGCACATAAACAAACCAGAAATAGTTATCATACTCATTCACACCCAACTTACAATCTCTTGTCAGGAAAGCAGTTTCAATTACAACAAAAAACCCTTTGTAGTTCAAATTCACAAGTAACACATTAAGATAATTATTAATTATCTTGCTGCTTGTACCAGCTGGCTAAATGGTGTACTTTGCTGTTGTTTTACATTTATGAACTTTATGATTTGCCGTTTTCTTCTTGTGAAACTTCCTATTCTGTTATATATTTCCACATTCCTAAACGCCAATTCTTCGCTTTTCTTCTTATTTTTTTTGAACTTATATATGTTACTATACATTATTTAGCCACCACAGGTTTAGTGTAGTTTCACAATTATTTTAAATATTTTTTTTTTCCAATTTTTCGAGAAAATTTCGAAAAAAGAACAGTTTTTTTCCTGTCACCAATTTTTCCGGAAATTTTAGGACCCTAAGCTTGACACGCTGCAACGCCGTCCAAGCGCCAGGCGTATAGTCCTCTTACATACAACCAATGCAATGTTCTGCACAAGGAAGTGAGGAAAGTTTGGTCACGGTTAGCAACGGATTTTTCTGCGTTCGTGGGTATGCAGAAGCATCGGAACGAAATGGTGAAGGAAACGGGAAGTCCCCGAGAAATCCCGCTGACTAATGGCATCGTCCGGCACGTTGCCGAGATGTCAGGATAAGAACCTGGATCGCCTTGCTGAGAAGAGAGCGTCGTCAACCACTGTCTTATCTACAATTAGCAAACCTATTTTTGAGAGAGTACCGTGTGTTGAGATCATTTAAAAGATTATCTCTACACCTATAGGTCCTACCAAAAGTATATGGGCACCCAATGACATGTCTGCAAACTAATGTAAAATACACTTTGCAAATACCTAATTACGTAAAATCTCGCAAATCCCTCCCTAATCACTATTGGATCTCCTTTAGCTTTCAAACACAATGCTGTACCATTGTCACCATATTGTGCACAAGTTTTTGACATTAGATGTGACGCTGTCCCAAGCTGTGGGTACAACTCCATGAAGTTGATGACGTTTTGCGTAGTAATTTTTATTCGAATCAAATCAGACTGTTATTCAATTATTATAATAATTCATTTGGTTTTTTGCTCTTCTTCCAAAAAAATCATTTAAGTATTTCATTTATTGCATTGTTCACATCTCCGGAAATATACGAAAGTGTAAAAAAATTATTTAATACAAAACGTAAAAAATAGCTAACTTTTGAACAAATGGTCGAATTTTTACTCTTTTTAAACCCAGAAAATAGGAAAATAGTTATTTCTGTAATTAAAAATCTGTTTTCGAATGGGTGATTAGAAGGACAAAACTTTATGTTATTATGTATGATGTTATCCTTACCCTCTTGGTACAACCTGTATGTATTCAAACGCACCAACTACTCTAGCGAAAATAGTGGCGAGGAATAAATAGTTCATAGAGCTCTGCTAAGTATTTGTTCGGTCATGTGTTTTTTTCAGCCAGGTTTCATTTCTGTTGGACACTCTTACTATTATTTTAATTTTTCTGACTAAAGTAACAAACTAAATTGTATAATGTGTTTTTAAAAAATTGTTTCAGAAACCCTGCAATACAGCAAAGAAAAAAATCTCGTTTATCAAACATCATGTCTCAATATCTAAGGACGAGATAGATAAGTGTATACCAAGTATTCTACTATAAACCTTAGCTTGGTGGACGGTACCCACCTCAAATTGAAATGGTTTGAACAACTTATTTCTACGAAGCTAGGATTGTTTGTTGATATGCATTATAACTATTTTCACTGCAATAAATAATGTTCAGCTTTCATTTTTTTTTGTATAGTGGAATGTCAAAATCCAACTTTGCACGAAACGAAATTATTCACAGTGAATAACAGTATTACAGGCAATGTCAAGACAGTACTTTGAAAAAAAACTGAAATTAAAATTATAATTTTCTCACTAATTGAATTTAAAACAAAATTCCAATGTGGTATTTAATACAAATTTTGGCCAAACCCATGAAACTGATCTTCAATGTGAATTATTTCACCTCGACAAGTCAGTTGGGTTTCCTTTCTAGCATAAATTTGTTTATGCAAATTTGGACTTTGGCATGCCATTGTACAAAAAACGTGATAGCTCACAAATTTTCGTTAAAGTAAAAAATAGTAATAATGTATGTGTAGAAAGCAAGCGTTATCTGCGCTAATCACGAAAACTGTATGGCCCACACCAGCGTGCAAAACATAAGACGTATATCGGTCGTGTAACATCTGTTCAACATTTTTTAAAATTACACCTGTAATATTTTTCGTGTCGAAATGGTGCTTCTATTCTTCTGGGGTTAAAATGCACTTTTCATGAATGCCAAATCAATATAAACGGCCATTTTTCACCGTCATTTTTATTACGAATAATTACTCTGCAGGAAATTTAAAATAGCAATAGCATTTTTATGTTTATTTATAGGTGTTAATACACTAAATTACCTTTATAACTCTTACAGATGCGAGGTTATAACGAGAATACAGAGTGGCAAAAATGTAGGTATTCACGAGCACACAACCACACCAGCGATAACAATGGATACTGTCCCAAGTTTATCGAGCTCACTCACGTCTTTTTTTATTTTTTTTTTTTTCGTTCATGCTGTTTCTTCCCGCAACGGAATATAATAAACATACAGTAGCCAGAAACGGCCGAATAGTAATCACATCATACGACTCCTGGGTGAATTTAAAAACAAAAATATTAGTGACAAAATGTTATACAACACTGTTCACTTACAATTCGGCGACACAGCACAGCGTATGTCTCCTGTAGCGCTCCACGTCCAAGAATTATTTTACGTATATTACGTTAAGTAAATGTAGAAGCATGCTTGAACTGCTCATTATTTTAACCTGCACTTATATGATATGTAGCAGGGGTTGAACGATGTCTGCGTAGCGCAAGAGTGAACTTCCTTGCAATGTTGCCACAATGTGCACGTAAAATGTAATCATGCAACATTTTGCCGCAAACGATTTCATCTCTGGATTGGATTCGCGTAATGTACTTACTATACAGTCATTTCTGGACGTTCTGTAAGCACAAATGAAAAACATTGGGCGACCCTAACATTTCAGGTTAAGGAGGCATATCCCAATGTTAGTGACTGAAGTTGAACGGGTATGTAATTACGTAAGTGTACGTTTTGACCGCTTAAGAGCGCGGTCTATCGCAATTTTCATCATCATTATTTTATTTTTTATTTGTACTACATATATTATTTCTTTTTTTAGACACAAAATGTGACTGAATTTGGCTCTTATGAAATTTTTTTATCTCTCATAGTTTTCGCGTATTGGCTTGTTAAAGTCATATTTTGCGTGTTTCCGTTTTAACGACTACACTAAAACTGATATACCAAACTGAAAAAAATCACAGTGGATACAGACATTGTAGGCTACAATGACTTGCTCATAAAATTAAAGAAAAAAAATTATTTGAATTGAAAAAAAAAAGCTCAAACTGAAAATAAAAATTTTAAAAATTCTATATATTTTTTAAAATACAAAAAATTTTTACTTTTTAATTTTATGAGCATGTCATTGTAGCCTGTAATGTCTTTATTCACTGTGATTTTTTTCAGTTTGGTATATCAGTTGGTTTTAGTGTGGTCGTTAAAACGGAAACATGCAAAATATGACTTTAACAAGCCATTACACGAAAACTATGAGAGATAAAAAAAATTCATAAGAGCCAAATTTAGTCACATTTTGTGTCTAAATTAAGAAAAAAAATGTGAAGTACAAATAAAAAATAAAATAATGATGATGAAAATTGCGGTAGACCACGCCCTTAAGAGTGCGTGGTAGATAAATAAGCGCTGAAAATATCAATTGATTTCTACGCTTTTTTCGAAGCCAATATGGATAAAAGTACTCAATGACAATCCTAGATAATGGTATTTGCCAACTTTATAAGTAAATATTTGTCCAGAATTGCTAATTCGTTACGCGTGATCACTTGCGCCGCAGTTAAGTGCACAAGGTTCCGGCGTCATAGATTGTGCCTCAGAAGTTCGTAACACTGGAAACAATTTTGTTTAAAACGTTGGCTGAAACTATTGTCTAGGATTGCTATTGCTTAACTTTCGCAAATTGGCTTCAAGAAACCTACAGTTATATAGTAATATTTTAAGCATTGAATTATGTACCACGCCCTCTTAATTATAGTGAAATTATTTATTTTGGGTTTTTGCTGTTCTACGGGTTATTTTTTTTTAACATACCAGTCTATCTAACATGTTAAATTATTTGAAGGAAGTTCGAGGTGAACAGTAAAAATGATACACATTAGGGAAATTAGTTTTATGGACATGGTATAAATATTTGCAAAATTGTATGCAATACTCAACGTGATAAAAAATATCCGTATGCTTTTTTAGTCACTGAATGGAATTTTAAAGAACGAGAAACAATACATAGTTCAATTTTTTCGTCGTATGAATTGCAGTAATATTCATTGAACCAATGCATGCTTTCTTGATATCTACAGGTGTTAGTTAATATATTTGTTCACATAGAGCAGCAGAAAAACATTTTTTCTGCTTGCGAAATACGTGTTTTCACCCAGATAAAAATTTGATTTGATAGCTTAAGAAAACATTCCAATAGTTGAAGTGGTGAAATTGAATTAATTTCATATAGTATTCACCAAACAAATGTCATTAAGTTATGAAATGTCTTATTTTTGTGTCTCACCTCGGAGTTCTGCGAAATGTAGTAATATGAAACTTTGTTTAGAATGTCATATTTCTTGGATAATAAAAGTAAAATACTGCTTCGTAATCAAGAAGTGAAAGAGTACAATTAGGTAAAGATATATACAAGCAGTAGTTCCTATCGATAATATCAGCATACGACTACTTTATAAGAATTTTAAATGTAGTCCTACGCTTCACAGTTGGTTACCATACATGGTGCAGGAGCTTTCATAATCCAGATAGTATTAATCCTACGCTGCCAATAACTCATAAGAGCATTATCGTCCTTTCAGGCTCAGTGTAAACATATTTGTATAATAATGTTTATTATTGAATCACTAACCATAATTTCAATGGTAAAGGGGAAAACTCATAATTCATGAAGCCAAATTTCAAAATTGTCTTAAGTAGCTACACCTGACTTTTTAAATAATAGGTCCTTATATACGTTGACATGAATGTTTCAAGTCTCACGTCCACGCCCGCAGACGCGATACATAGACACAAGTATTGCCGATACTGTACTCAAGAGTCTCAGGGCATGATTGTACCGACGTCATCCGCGCAAGGCAGCGTGATTCGTGGACGGTGCTGTACACACACACACACATATACAAGATGTCCACAAACGACTACATCATAAACACACCGTGCGAATTCTGAGCTAAGTTACTGGAGACGAAAATGTTAGTGGTAAAATGTTGCACGCTGACATTTTACATGCACAATGTGGCAACATAGCCTTGTAGTTAGTCCCATCTTGCGTTTCACAAAAATCTTACTTATTTTACTGCTGCTGTTCTGATCTATACATTATTGGTGCAGGTTAAAATTTTGAGGAACACAAACATGACTCTACTTTTACTTGGCGAAAGATACATAAAATATTAAATACCTGGACATGGAGCGCAAGAGAGGACATTCTCTGTGCAGTGTTGCCACACTGTGCATGTAAAATATCGACGTGCAACGTTTTACTACTAACGTTTTCGTCTTTAGGATTGACGTGGTGTTATTATTATTATGCTGCGATTGTTCGTAGCCACTCTGAATATGTTCGTACAGTACGTATGCGTGTGTACGTGTACGCGCGTTTATGTGTGTATTAATTAATTTATTATTTATTTGTTTACTATTGTGCACTGCGTTCGATCCCAGGTCTGCGACATAGAGCATGTCAGTTATTAACAGGTACTATCATTGCATGAGAAATACATTACAAGCTTAAAACTAATATACATATATATGTATATATAGGCCCTACACACACACATGTGTGTGTGTGTGTGTGTGTCAGTTGTAAAAATGTATTATAATAGACACGGATTTCCTTACATCTAGGCTATAACAAATACATTATACAATTACTAACTACATTTGTCGCGTTGAACATAAGACTTTGAATGTTTAGCATGTCATGTACAAATTAGAAGACGAAACAAATATTAAAATTAAGTCTTAAAAAACTCCGGTAACATTGTGTCGAATAGGCATAGTTTATTCATGTAGAATTGCGTGCACATAATTATGAATCACATGTGCCACACCGTTCAATAAAACAATACATACAAAGCTCCGATAGTGAGCAAAATTACATAACATTTCACAAAAAAACATAAATAGGACAATTACAAATATTCATAAACTAATGTCCTCTAAATGTTGCAATACTTCGGAAACTGTTAAAAGAGAATAAAACCAATTATCACGAATAAGGTTGTGTGGTTTCTTCATTCAATTTCAGCAGAAACCTAAGAGTTTCCGAACTTCAACACTAATCATAAAGTCATATGTGGACGAAAAGGTTACAACTTTTTTCTTTTGCACAAAAAATATGTACTGTTGGCGAAAAAACAGTTAAAATTAAGACTGCAGCGTTGTCAAATGTTTTTTTATTTTTAGCCTATAGCTAGGTACAGAAACATTTCGCGAATTCAATGAACAGCAAGCTAGAATCCATTGTACTATGCATTCTCAAGCCCCGTCTATACGTTCACTGTCAGTTGTTCCACTGAGTAGCAGCTGGTGGATACATGGTCGGTGCTTGAGTATGCATAGAACAATAGATTCTATCCTGTCGGTCATCGAATTCGCGAAATTTTCCTGTCCCTACCTATGTATAGCATGTGTACCGTAATTGTATTCCTTTAGTAATATTTCTATTGTAGCTAATATCTTAAAAATGTTTGTGGTGTATGAAATTTTTGCTGCTATAAAGAAAGTCACTTTGTTTATTAAAGTAGAGGCGCGATTATTTCGCGTGTTGATTCCAGGTCAGGTTGAGCGTCAAGATCGTATACTTCACTGTCAATAATGTGATAGGACGACAGTAGTTTTGATACACAATTGATGACTGCAAACCAGTAATAAATAAGGCAATAACTCGTTGCGAAATCACGTGGTACCCGAGTGCACGGTTAGAAGCCAATTAATATTCGACTGTGGCCAGTGCATATTTGGACTGAGAAGTCTAGGTTGTTACTAGATGAATACGCGAAATACTCGTGCCTCTATTTATTAGTTGTAAAACAAAATTTTTTCACCACAAAATTTCCCTTGGTGTAAGTAACTGTGAAAGTAAAAGGGCAAATATGGAAGAAACTTTCGGGGCCAGGTCAGACCCAGCTCGCTGTCACGTGGTTTAGTTCGATAGAATATCGAATGGGGTAAAAGGGGGGTGAGGTATGTGACTGGGGAGCAAGGCGGCCGCAGGGACGTATTTCATGCAGCGGGTCGGTCATTCGTCAAGCGAGCCAATCACTCCCTGAAGTCGGCCTGGGCAGACGTCATTCCCGCCTGCCACCATCCTTCGTCCCAACTCGCTAACCCTTCTCCATCACGTGACCAAACAGATTAAATTAATTTTTACTGCCTGCAAAATAAATTGGAACATTTTGACGACATATTTGTCGTTAACACTTCACAGCGAAAAGAAGTCTACATCTTCACAATATCATTATTTTTAACTATTTACCAAAATATTTTTGAGGCACTTCAAATAATAGTTGTAAGATTCGTAAGATAAATTCTAGAGATGTGCAGTATTTCTAGTACCTGTTGTTGATTAAAGATTTTACAAGGGAACTTGCAATATTTGGTTCCTAACGTTCGGTAATAAATGTCGTCAGTAATTGTATACAAATACACCACGCGAAGAAGTGAATAAATAAATATGGACACTCGTATGGTATCAGTACCTAACAGTTCTTAATACTCTGTAGGTCTATTATCCAACCAGAACAGTCATATGACTTGAACTTCATAGCAATAAATGTGTGTATTTTAATTGAGTACATATGAAAGAAGTACACAAATGAGATGATTTTTGTATATATGCCATTGCTAGATAATCTCGCTTAGAATCTAACTTAGAAAAAATGTCCGGGTAAGTTATCGTTTCGATTGTTCCACAACTTGTACAGTGGCAGCACTCAGCCGCGCGTGAATGTTTTTTGTGACTACTTCCATTACACATCATACATGTTAAGTCGGTAGCTACCCATAAATGTGAGTGTATGGATGTGTGTATATATGTGTAGTGTGTGCATGTACGTTCCCTATGGACTCCAAAACCGCTGGAGCGATTTGATGAAATTTTCAGGCAATCTTTAGATTTACCCAGTGGGTGATCCTGTGAAGCTTAGTATAGGTGATTCGGAATAAAGTGAACACTCAAAAAAGCCCTGATTAATTTCTATTTCCTGCCAGTTTATATCTTTCCGCCGATGTAAACAGAAATAATGCCACGTGCTTTTATTTACATAGGGTCGTGCAATGTTTACAACTACATTAAACTGCTCCGATAAATTTTAGCTACAATATCTACTCATTAAATGCACGGGGGCTGAATGTAAGATATAAAAAAAGTAATCTTAGTTATAAATACCTGCGAGTTAATGTCTGGTTTCTGTCCATCGACTAATCTAAACAACAC